>CALYLW010002341.1:0-54442 GCA_944989445.1 Ampullaceana balthica | reverse complement strand
CTATACTAATAAAAGGCAAAGCCCTCACTCACTCACTCACTCACTGACTCATTCATCACTAATTCTCCAACTTCCCGTGTAGGTAGAAGCATGAAACTTTGGGAAGTTGTCGAGTAGTCTCTCGCGACGAAAATTGGAGTAAAAGAATTTTAAAAATAACACTCATGGGGGCCGGGGGCCCAAAAACGTTTTTTTTCCTTATATGGCCTATATAAAATTTGAAAATCACCAATTCTCCTATTTCCCGAGTAGGCAGGAGCATGAAACTTTGGGAAGTTGTTGAGTACAATCCCGCGATGGTAACAGGAGAAAAAATATTTAAAGTATCACTTCCTGGGGGCCGGGGGCCCAAATGAAGTTTTTTCCTTATATGAGCTGTATAAAAACTAATAAATCACTAATTCTCCTATTTCCCGTGTAGGTAGAAGCATGAAACACTGGGTAGTTGATAAGCACACTTCCGCGATGGTAACAAGCGAAAAAAATATTTAAAATAACGCTTAATGGGGTCCGGGGGCCCAAATGTAGTTTTTTTCTTATATAAAAAAACTGACTCATCACTAATTCTCCAAATTCCCGTGTAGGTATTAGCATGAAACTTTGGGAACTTGCTGAGTACACTCTCTCAACGATAATTGTCGAATAAGAATTTTAAAATTCACACTGTTGGGGGCCCGGGGCCCAAAAACGCTTTTTTTCCTTATATGGACTATATAGAATATGAAATCACTAATTTTCTCATTTCTCGAGTAGGCAAAAGCATGAAACTTTGGGAAGTTGTTGAGTAAAAACCAGCGATAGCGACGGGAGGAAAAAAAATTAAATTATCACTTCCTGGGGGCCGGGGGCCCAAATGAAGTTTTTTCCTTATATGAGCTATACAAAAACTAAAAATCAAAATTCTCCTATTTAAGTACACTTCAAAGGTGGTAACAGGTAAAAACAATATTTAAATTATCACTTAATGAGGGGCCGGGGGCCCAAATGTAGTTTCTTCTTTTATTAAAACAGACTCATCACTAATCTCGGATTTAACGCGTAGGTAGAAGCATGAAGCTTGGGGTAGTTGTTAAGTACACTTCCGTGATGGTAACAGGCGGAAAAAAATATTTAAATTAACACTTACTGGGGGCCGGGGGCACAAATGTAGTTTTTTTCTAATATTTAAAACTGAATCGTCACTAATTCTTCAACTTCACGTGTAGATAGAAGCATAAAACTTTGGGAAGTTGTTGGGTAGCCTCTCACGGCGATAATTAGAATAAAAGAATTTTAAAATTCAATTTCATGGGGGCCGGGGGCCCAAAAACGTTATTTTTCCTTATATGGGCTTTATAAAAATTTGAATATCACTAATTCACCCATTTCCCGAGTAGGCAGAAGCACGAAACTTTAAGAAGTTGTTGAGTACAAACCTGCGATAGCAATGGGAGAAAAAAAATTAAATTATCACTTCCTGGGGGCCGGGGTCCAAAATGAAGTTTTTTCCTTTTATGAGCTATATAAAAACTGAAAATAACAAATTCTCCTATTTCCCGTGTAGGTAGCAGCATGAAACTCTGAGTAGTTGATAAGTACACTAACGCGATGGTAACAAACGAAAAAAATATTTAAATTATCACTTAATGGGGGCCGGGGGCCCAAATGTAGTTTTTTTCTTATATAAAAAACTGACTCATCACTTATTCTACAACTTCTCGCGTAGGTAGAAGCATGAAACTGGGAAAGTTGTTAAGTAGCCTCTTGCAACGATACGTGGCGTAAAAGAATTTTAAAATTCACACTAATGGAGGCAGGGGGCCCAAAACTATATTTTTTCCTTATATGGGCTATATTAAAATGAAAAATAACTAATTCTCCTATTTTGGGAGTAGGCAGAAGCATGAAACTTTGGGAAGTTGTTGAGTACACTTCCGCGATGTTAACAGGCAAAAAAATATTTAAATTATCAAATACTTGGGGCCGGGGCCCCAAATGAAGTTTTTCCTAAAATGAGCTATATAAAAACAGAAAATCACAAATTCTCATATTTCACGTGTAGGTAGAAGCATGAAACTCTGAGTAGTTGATAAGTACACTTCCGTGATTGTAACAGGAAAAAAGAATATTTAAATTAACACTTACTGGGGGCCGGGGGCCCAAAAGAATTTTTTTTCTAATATTAAAAACTGAATCATCATGAATTCTCCAACTTCACGTGTAGGTAGAAGCATGAAACTTTGGGAAGTTGTTGAGTAGCCTCTCGCGATTCAAAGTGGCGTAAAAGAATTTTAAAATTCACTCTTATGGTGGCCGGGGGCCCAAGTAAAAGTTTTAAAAACACCACTTATTACGGGCTGGGGGCCCGTATGCCATATTTTAACATTAGTTATATAAAAGGTTATTTAAAATGTGGCTACTAGGTAAATGGATGAACAATGGCCAAATTTGATTTTAAAATAAAATAAAATTATATAGGGTAATGAAATTCTAGCGTCTGTTCCTTTGAGGCCGGGACCCAAAATATTTTTTTTCGTAAACATTTAAAGGTTTGTTACCTTAAAAATAATTTAAATAAATATAGTCACATTTCTCTATCATGACCTAGATTGAAATCCTCAGACCTTATGAGATATGCACATCCTGCATCCATTTTGCACGGGGCCCGTAATGTCATTTTAGTACCCATTTTATTTTACACGACCTTGACAAATATTGATAAACAAGTATATTAATCATGATTCAAACTGAAATCTATTGGTGTTTTGAATTGGTGTGAAACCGGTTTTCAACGCTTACTAAAATTCTAACTTCCGCAGTAGCGCGCGGGGATTTTGCTAGTATAACATAAATTAGGCCGTTCTTTTTGTTTAAATTTAAATTCCTATCTTTGCGATATAACTACAGGAATATATGAAAAACTATTTAAACATTTACTATTAGTTTGTGTAGACCTAGGTATAATATCGGTACTAGCATGGCAAGAGTGTGTCATCTGTAGAAAAAATTATAACAATCACTATGGCAAGCTGAACTAAATTAAAAAATATAAAAATTCACACGGAACAGTGTTTGTTACATGAAGCAAATGTTTCTAAATGCTTAGAGCAAAAATCCTTTAATTTTATTTATACAAGTAATTGCCAATTTGTGCTTTGTCACTGCTTGGTGGAAAGATCACAGAAAGTCATTGAATATGACTGAAATAATTGTTCATTATCAATTTCTCATCTTTTTATTTTCAGGTAAGGTTTTATGTTATGTTTCACGTGAAAAGAAAATGAGCCCTGCGCATTAGTTGGACGATTGCTTTCATGGATCGCCAAAATGGAAAATAAACACTGAAAATAACTTGAATGCCCTTTTTAAGAAGAAATTGCATTATATATAGTTATAATATGTACTTGCGTAAGATTTAGGCTAATTGGTGGCACATTTATTTTTATAGAAAGGGGAGGGAACCTTTGAGAAATTTTGAAGGGTATTTTTCAATAATAAAATCGTCCAAATCTGGGTCAAACTAATTTTATCTTAGCCACTGTAAATAAGTATAGCAATATATTTGAAAAAATGATTTAAGTGCAGACGAATTATCAAATTTTTATTTTAATATAAGTTTTTATATTAATACATATATAATTGGACGGAACCAAATTTTATACGGATTTATAACAACATCAATCTTGCCTTAACATTAAATTTATGTGTACGAATGAAGCTGAAAAACAAGGGTTAGACAAAACATTTAAAACAACTAGCGACTGTGTCTATATATTTCATCTTGTCTCGAAGTCATGAAATACTAGTCTTAAACACACTTTCTTCCTATCTTATCTAATCGACCACACTCTCTCTAAGTCTCTAATCCCCAGTCGGCTACAGACCTTTCTCTCAGCCAGCACACGCAGAGCACACCATTGTTGAAGGTATAAAAAATGACGCTCGCACTCCTCTACTCAGCACGACAGTGGGAAATTTCTATATTAGGTCTCTTAGACCTTAGTGCAGCTTAGGACTACGTCGATCATCAACGCACTGCAGAAAACCTGCTGCAAATTTGATGTTGTGAATGTCTGGCTCATGTTATGGCTTGGTTTCAATCATACTTATCTAACAGATCACAGGTAGTATCAGTAGATGGCTGTATCTCTCACAAAGCTGACTTGCTTTATGGTGTGCCTCAGGGCTCTGTTTTGGGTCCGGTACTTTTTGTACTGTATACAAGGCCACTACTTCTACTGCTCGAAAAGCATTCAGTTAAAAGCCATCATTTGCAGATGATACTCAGCTATATACTCACACTGATCCTCTAATATGGACTCCGCTGTCCAATTGATGCAAGAGTGCATTGGTGAGGTAAAGTCTTGGATGACGTTAAGCAAACTCAAGCTGAATGATGACAAGACTGAAGCACTTCTATTTTGCAACAATAAATCACGCAGTACTTTGTCTCTTCCGAAGTCAATTCACGTAGCCAGTTCGGATATTCTGTTCACAACATCGACTAGGAATCTTGGCTACATTATTTCTGACAAACATGTCTATTAACAACTTCATCAATCACATCTGTCGCTCTGCCTACACTGCCATTCGTCAGATCAGCTCAATCCGTCATTACTTAACAGTTAGTGCAACAAAAAACTCTAGTCTGTGCTCTTGTACTAGCTCGTATGGATTACTGCAATTCTCTTCTGTCAGGTGCGCCAAAACAATGCATTGAAAAACTACAGAAAGTTCAAAATTCAGCTGCCAGACTGGTGCTCAAGGCAAAAAAAACATGACCATGTTACTCCACTTCTTCGCTCACTTCATTGGCTGCCTATACAAGCCCGTATTGATTACAAACTGGCCGTTCTCTGTCACAACTTCTTTTCGGACTCATGCCCATCGTATCTTACTGAACTTTTGTCGGTCTACTCACCCACTCGCCAGCTACGATCTTCTGCAGACACACGCGTTCTCTCTGTTCCTACGACACGCACCAAAACATTTGGTGAAAGGTCGTTCTCTTTTTGTGCAGCCAAACAATGGAATTCTCTACCATTACACATTACGTAGTATTCAAACAACCAAGTCCTTCAAGACTGCACTTAAGACACATCTTTTCAAATTTATTTTCAAAATTAATGAAACAACATTTCTTGTAAATGATTAACGTAGCTTATGTATAATGTACTGTAATTTTTGTGTTTGTTATGATATGAAAGTTAATTTAATACTTATAGGTATGTTATTTCTTTCATGTAAAGCGCTGTGAGCCCAGTTCCTTACTGGGATACCGCGCTATTTAAATATAATTTATTATACGTCATATAATATCTTTTTACGGCGAGAAATTTTAGAAAGCAGCGCACCAAATTACTGCACCAAAAATAACTCTTATCGAACGTCCGCATGAAATTGTTCAATTATTAATAATATAGTGTGGAGGGTGTTTAATGTTAATCTGGAAACCAAAATGATTATCCAATTTAAAAAAAGCAGAGTGATGTCCCTCAGCGTTATGCTACATAATTGAGCGTAAATATATATATGATAATAAAATCACCCAAATCTGGGTCGATCTAATTTTATCTTAGCCATATAGAAATATATTTGAAAAAATGATTTAAGTGCAGACGAATTATCAAAATTACATTTTAATAAGAAGTTTTTATACACCTACATAAAGAATTCGACGGAACCAAATTGTATACGGGCTTATAACAACATCAAAATTGCATAAAAATGTGACATAGCCGTTTCTTCCCTTGAGCTCTTCTAAATTAGTGATTTGTGATAAAATCAATGCAAATATTTGTTAGGTGTAAGATTTATTTACCTTAGGTGCTTACATAATACAAGAGAGAGTTTAGGATCGATTGCTCTATGAACTGACATTTAGGAAAGCTTTTTGAAATTTTTTAGTCATGCCCTGTATCTGATAGAAGACCAAGAATAGAATGCTCTGTAAGAGATTTTATGAAAAAATATGTCTCTGACCCTATTTAAATATCAAATCTATTTAGTTAATTTATACGAAATCTATATAATTTTTTTTGAACGTTAAACGTTGAATAGCTCAAACTACAAAAATTTGAAATAGCCGTTTCTTCCCTTGAGCTCTTCATATGTTTCAATTTACGTCTTGACGGTGTTTTCTTTATTGTAATATATTATCGGTTTTAGCATCAGGAAAATTATATTGCAAGCTGGTATGATTTTTTGATAAATCAGCCAACTTTATGCAGGCAAATAACAACATTAAATTCATTAAAATTAAAATTAGAAAATAGGAAATACATACAGAACGGTGATTGATACATGAAGCAAGTGATTAGTAAAAAAACAATGAAAGTGTTTGTTAGGTTGGAGATTTATTTACCTTAGGTGCTTAAATAGTGTACGTAATTTTTTTTCTGGAACGATTGCTCCATAAACTGCCCCAAAGGAATATATGATGAAAAAAAAATCGGTACTGTTAGAGACGAAAATGGATTATATATATGGGTTATATACACGGGCGTAAGAGTGTAGCTAATAAATGAAACAGTTATTTTTATGTTGATGGGGGCAGGAGTCAATAATATCCTGGGTGACATAAACACTATATCTTAGTAACTGTTATATACTTTTTGCATAACTTAAACTAAACCAGCAGGGTAAATTTTAAGCCCAAACTGAGCGATTCAAAGTGTTTCTTTAAAACATATAAACCCATACATACCTTAATTTATAATCAATATTCACAATATATAATATAATAATATAATATATAATATATGGCGTATTAAAAAAATGTCCCATTCATTTGACTAAGGTCATGCTTAGCCTGGAAATAGAAAGAATGTTTTGGAGAGCTTTACCCATGAAAAAGTAATCCTAAAAACATGTATTTAAGAGCTAACGAATGATGAAACATCCATTTAAAAAAAATAAAATTGGGTAGATTTCTAGAATAATGTGGTTGCATGGCATTCGCTTCGGGTAAAAACTGTAATGTTCTTTAAGGTGTAAATATATTATTTGTTTAGAAACATCACGTGTATTACGACTTATATATAGGATCTAACATCAGAAAGTGCGTGTTCTGCCGGATAAAACACACTAACAAAAACTCATTTTGTGACAATACTTTGATTTTATTAGATCTATAGTGTACAATAGGAATAAAGACTGGTTTCAAAGGCAGATCAGGGGGTTAACTAAATGGAAGTTATCTTTTAAACTGTATACACTTTCTTTAAAAAAAATTGTTGTTAACCATTCTGATTTAAAATCAAATCCCAACATAGTAAATGTTTTATATTATGAACTTAAAAATAAATCATTGTATGAGCTGAAAAAAGCTGCAATGAAAAAAAAAGGCTTATATACAAAGAAAAATAATCCGTTTATTTTAGTGGAACAAGTATCAGCCAAATTAGTGCTTTTTACTATTAGACAAAAAGAGCGGGAAGCCATTTTAAATGAAATACATTTTATTAGAAGTTCAATCTCTTGGCATTTTTTAAAAAACCAACATTGTTTATGTTCTTATTCATGTGAAAAGAAAATGTGTCTTTTAAACAAATAAACCTTATTTTCCACTTTCCCCAGGCCTCAATATTCACGTAAATATTATCTGGCTCAAACAATATCCTATTCATATGGAACTAATTTCATGCTTAGATTATAAATGTTATGGGTGTTTTTGGAGAGCTTTTCCTAGAACCAAATGAGATCATATGGAAAGATATTGTTTTCATTTTATGAGTCATGTGAAAAGAAATTCAGCCTTGTCCATTAGAAGTTTTTAACTGTTAAGGAACTTTGTTATTCTGGTAGAGTATATAGAGAAAAGCATGCGTTATTAAAGCAGAAATACCAAAATTGATCATCATCATCATCATCGCCCTTTGTCCCATCTGGGGCATAGGCCGCGAACAAAGTCTCTCCAGGCATCCCGGTCCTGCGCCAGTCTCTCAATCTGCCCCCAGCTGTGCCCGCTCATTTTTGTGTCTGCCTCCAGTTCTCTTCTCCAGGTCATTTTGGGGACGATCTCTTTTCCTCTTGCCTTGGGGGTTCCATGTGAGGGCTTGTCTCGCAATGCTGGATGCAGGCTTTCTGAGAGTGTGGCCAATCCATCTCCATCTGCTCTGGCGTATTAGCTCTTCCACTGGCTCTTGTTGTGTGCGTTGCCAGAGGTCCTCATTGGTGATGACATTCGGCCAGCGGATTCGGAGAATTGCTCGGAGACATGTATTTTCATAAAGGCTTGAAGCTTTTTAGAAATGGCTGCTGTTATTCGCCATGTTTCTGCTCCATACAGTAGGACAGGCTTTACTGTGGTGTTGAATATCCTGACCTTGGTATGAAGAGTCAAGTTGTTGCAGTTCCAAACTTTTTTTTAGCTGTTTAAATGATGATCTTGCTTTGCCGATTCTCACTCTTACATCGGCGTCTGTCCCTCCTTGTGTGTCGATGATGCTTCCAAGGTATGTGAAGCTATCCACCTCTTCCAGATTTGTTCCTTCCAGTGTTATTGGGGTGTTGCTTGATGTGTTTATTTTAAGGACTTTGCTTTTTCCCTTATGGATGTTCAGGCCAAGGCAAGCAGAGAAGTTTTGCTACATCGTTGGTTTTCTCCTGCATCTGTTGCTGTGAGTGCGATAATAAGGCCAGATCGTCCGCAAAGTCCAGGTCATCCAGTTGTTTCCATAGTGTCCACTGGATACCATTTCTCTTCTGCTCTGTAGACATTTTCATTATGCAGTCGATGGTTAGCAGAAATAAGAATGGTGAAAGCAGACACCCCTGTCTGACTCCGGTCTGTACCTCAAAAGCCGCTGTTGCTTGTTGGCCATGGACAATTCTACATGTAAGTCCTTCGTAGGAAGCCTTAATTATGTCAGTCAGTTTTTGTGGTATCCCGTAGTGTCTTAGTAACTTCCACAGGGTTGGCCTGTCAACACTATCGAAAGCCTTCTCATAGTCAATAAAGTTGATGTATAGTGGTGAGTTCCACTCCAGGGATTGTTCCAATATAATTCTCAGGGTGGCAATCTGGTCAGTGCATGATCTATCTTTTCTAAAACCTGCTTGTTGGTCTCTAAGATGGGTGTCTATTGCGTCCTCCATTCTGTTTAGCAGCACTCTGTTAAATACTTTGCTTGGTATGGATAGCAGAGTTATTCCCCTATAGTTGGAGCAAGAGCTAAGATCTCCTTTCTTTGGGAGCTTAATGAGATGTCCTTCTTTCCACTCCGTCGGAATCTGTTCTTCCTCCCATATTTTCTTGAAAAGAATGTGTAGCATTACAGAGCTAGTCGTAATATCTGCTGTCAAGGTTTCTGCTGGTATTCTGTCTGGACCAGCTGCTTTGCCTTTCTTTAGTTGTTTAATTGCTCTGTTTATCTCTTGTTTTGTGGGTATGCTGCAGTCTATTTCTAGGTCTTGTTCCGCTGGCTCTATGTTGAGTTTGTATTGTGGGGCTGGTCGGTTGAGGAGTTCTTCAAAATGTTCTATACATCTTTTTTTCTGACCCTCTTCATCAGGTATAGATTTCCCATCTTTAGTTTTAACAGGTCTCTCTGGATTTTTGAACTTTCCGGATAGCTTTTTTATTGTACTGAATAGTTCTCTTGTGTTTCCATGGTAAGCTGCCTCTTCTGCTTCAGTTGCTAGTCCTTCTATGTAGCTCTTTTTATCTGACCTTATACCACGTTTAACGTCTTTATTGGCTTCTGCGTATTCTGCTGATGCCCTAGCTTTTTCAGTTCTGGTGCGGCTGTTGTTGAGATTTGCCTTCTTCTTTTTCCTCTGTTGGATTTTCTCCATGGTTTCATTAGAGATCCATTCTTTATGCGTTTGTTGCCTTGGACTCAACACTTCTTCACAGGTGGTCGTGAGTATTTCTTTGAAGCTTTTCCAGTTTTGGTCAACTGTTACTTCGTTGCCAAGTTCTTGTAAGATCTGGAATTTGTTTGTTAGCGTAACTTTGAACTCATTAAGTTTTGGTCCCCCTTTCGAAAGAGTAGTGTTAAAACGTTGGCGCTTGCTTCCCTCACTTGTCCAATTCTTTTTCAATTTGAGCCTTAGTTGGGCAATCAGTAGATGATGGTCTGAGGCTACATCTGCCCCTCTTTTTACCCTTACATCTTGGAGAGATCTTCTAAACTTTTTGCAGATACAGATATGGTCGATTTGGTTAGCCGTTGACATATCTGGTGATATCCATGTTGCCTTGTGGATATGTCTATGCATGAAGAGACTTCCACCAATGACCAGTCCATCTGCAGCACATAGATTTGCTAGCCTTTCACCATTATCGTTCATCTCTCCGAGGCCATTTGTTCCCATGCATTCTTCATATCCATTATTGTTGCTGCCTATTTTTGCATTTAGGTCGCCCATTAGAATAATCACATTGCTCCTAGGACACTTTTGGATAAGGGTTCTCAGTCTGTTGTAGAAGTCCTCTTTGTCTTCTTCTTTACTGTCGTTAGTAGGAGCGTATACCTGAAGAAGATCCATATTGACTTCTTGCTTTTTGGTCTTAAATCTTGCGGTGATTATTCGGGGACCATGGGCTTCCCACCCTAAAAGGGCGTTCTGAGCAGTTTTGGAAATCATGATTGCTACTCCTTGGGTGTGGGCTGCGTTTTCTTCATCATGGCCTGAATATAGTAGCAGTTCTCCTGTGCTGAGCTTCATCTAGCCTGAGCCAGTCCATCGGGATTCACTTATCCCCAAGATGGCTAGCTTGTACCGTTGCATTTCGGCAGCAACTTGGGCAGTTTTTCCAGCTTCGAACATGGTCCTTACGTTCCATGTTCCTAAGCTGGTGGTGGTCCTAGTGGAGAGGATGGTTGTCTGCCGGGTGGTTTCCAGTTGGCTTTGGCCACCCAGCTTCATAAGTTCTCTGTTACGAGACCCATCATCTCCAAGGTCCGAGTTTCCTATTTTTTTCTTTGTTCACGTTTTTGTAGCAAGGCTTTTTTACGGGAAGGGATGCTAGCCCTTCGCACAACCCTCCTCCTCTCTCACCCGGGCTTGGGACCGGCTACGTATTTTTTAAATTCATCATTTTCTCGACACACATATCGTGATTTTTATAAAGAAGGGGTTTGATTTATCACTACCCTAATTTCATGATGCATTTACACTCATTTTTAAGGGTAATTAAGAAACCCCAAACCAAATAAAGTTATTTTTTAATTGTGCTTACCCCGTAGCATAGCACGGGCATTTCGCTCGTCCCAATATATATTGCGCCTAAGCGCGTCCGTGGGTTCTCGCTATGCGGGGTAACTCCCGAAAATAAAATAAATTATTGAAAATTGAGACGTAAAATAATAAACATTTTGACGTCAAGATTAACAAGAAGGCGTTTCTCGCCATAAAATATTGTGACGTGACGTCATAGTTTAAGCTCATTTAATTTGTAAAAAAGTAAACCAGTAAAAAGAGCCGCGCTTATTTCAATGTGATTTTTTTAAATAGTGTTATCCCTCTGAGAGTGTGTGTGTGTGGTGATAAAGATGAATATCTATATGTTGCATGTCGTCTAGGGGTATTATTTTACAATCATGATCTTCCCGCTCACAACGTACAACTTTAGTGAATTTCTTGCATACAATAATCAACAAACTAAAGGGGTGAAAATTCAACACAATCAAATTTAATATACAACTTTTTACATGTTTGGAAACTAGTTCCCAATAGATATGCCATTTCTATAAACTAATCGTCATCCTTTTTTGCATAACACTATCATCATCAGGTTGTGAACCGTAACTTGATATTTACTAGGTGGGTAATTAAATGTGGTGACACTGTCCGCCCGGGTCGTCCTGTCCTGATCTGTGTTTGCTATGTGCTGGGGCGGAACAGTTGGTACTGCAATCTCTCCACTGGCCGGTGTGTTCTGTCCACTGGTTTGTGTGTAGTAATACCATCAGCTGTGGGTCACCTTGCCCTACACCGTGGTCCCTCAGTGCTGGAGTGTGTAGTTGGTTCTGCAAGCTCTCCACTATTGAATCTACATGACTCTTTTGGGTCGAGCGGCAAGGCTCTTAGGACCCGGTTCAATTTATCGCATGCGAGCCTCATCAAGCGGGCATCACCATAGAGGTACTCGTCTGCAGGTACCGTGACTTCCTCTTCCAAATCCCCACACAGCTCGGGGCACTCTTCGAGTACGTGGGCCACCGTCTCCTCCGGGTGGCCACACAGCCGACAGACCAGTTCCCTTCGAGTGTTGAATTTGTACAAGTAGCTTCGTATGAGACAATGTTCAGTTCTCATTCTGGTTATGATCATCTGATTGCTACGTCCAATTTCCCACCAGGAGTCACTTTTGTTCGGTCGCGGCATGTACTAGAATGGTTTTCTGGCCGTGCTTCAAGACGCCCAGCCCTGAAGCCATTTCTCTCGGAAATGGTCTTTAAGCCACGATCTGACCCCCAGCTGGGTCATCGGCCGATCGGGTTGGGGCTGAGCTGAACCTTCTCTCGCTAACTTATCGACCCTGTCTGAATGAGGCTCGCCACTTTGCCGTGTGATGTACTGAAGGACTACTTTTACGCCTCGTGCTAGGATTTCACCTGCTGTTTCCAAAATGACACTGACCTGTTTCGTCTCCAGAGAAGATCGACCCACAGTCTCGAGCGAAAACCGTGAGTCGGTGAAGACTACGACGGTCGGGAAAGCCTTTCTTCTTGCTAGATGGTGGCGCACTTCCTTCAGACCCCTGCAGATCGCCTCCAGTTCGTCATCGTGACTACTGTATGCGGCTCCGCATGGCCCTGACAGTTCAATACTGTCAGGTCCAGGTTGGGGGTGTTGAATCAGTATTCCGTATCCACTTCTACCATCCTTGAAACGTGAGCCATCCGTGAAGACTTTTACCACGCTGTCGCCATAAGCTTTGATTGTCTTCAGAGTCTCGTCTCGCTGGAGCTCGATGGGACTGGCTTTCGTCACCGCTGTATTTGCCAGTGTCAAACGTAGTTCAGGCAAGTCAAGGCTTTCATGTGGCTCTCGAGCAGGGACCAGTCGCATTCGTTCCCTGTGCTTGGGTATGGGGACTGAGTCTTCTAGTTCGTACACCGTATCCATAAAGGATGGTCTTTTCAGTCGGGTCAACTTTACCCATCGGTCTTGTAGTTGGAAGCAGGGTTCGTCATGCTCCAACCTACGGTATCGTTCTACCGTGGTCATGATTGCCTTTTCTCGCCTTATTCGCCAGGGTTTCTACGTTTGACATAATTTCTACAGTGGCTGTGGGTGTCGTACGTAACGCCCCGCATACAAACCGTAGAGCTTGGTTTTGTATTCGATCCAGTCCCTCTAGAGCCGTACGGCTCGCAAAGGCCTGGACCGGGAGGCTGTAGTCAATGGCACTCCTCACACTACCGAGATAGAGAGCTCTCAGTATTCTTGCATCCGCACCCCAACTATTGCTAGCCAGTTTCTTCACCAGGGACAGTTTAGCTGTGGCTTTGGCGCGCAATACATGGTTACGTAGTTGGACCTTCTGGTCTAGCTTGATTCCCAAGTACGTTGGTTTCCGATCCCAATTCAATCTCTTCCAGCATATCTGAAGCACCACCTTCGTGCTTCACAGCATTCCGTCCATTTGTAAAAAATGAGTGGACCGTTTTCTCCGTATTGACTACTAGGCGCCATCGGTTGGCGTAATCTTCGATTCGATTCAGATCTACCTGCAGCCGGTTCTGCAGTGTTGCCACGTCTTTTCCTGAACTCCATATAGCCGGATCGTCAGCAAACATGGCATTCTGCGACCCCAGAATACCTTGTAGGTCGTGGACGTAGGCTAAGAGCAATATACAACTAAGGGCGGACCCCTATGGGAGTCCGTACTCCAGGCGCGCCTCGTTGGATAATGACTCCCCCACTCGAGTCTTGATCGTTCTGTCCGTAAGGAACGATTGTATCCAACTGTACATGTTCGCAGTGACACATAACTGCTGCAAATTATAAAGCAGTTTTCCACGCCACGCCTTGTCGTATGCCTGTTTCAGATCAAAGGACACCGCAACGGTGTGATTCCTCGACTGGAGTTCATTTTTAATCGTCTGAATTAGCCGGAGAGCCTGGTCCATCGGTTGGCGTCCATTTCGGAACCCATTTTGAGTCATTGGAATGCATTTGGTCTTTTCGAGGAACCAGTAGAGTCGTGCGTTCACTAACCGTTCAGCTACCTTCCCCACACACGAAGTTAGGGAAATTGGTCGGTAACTGGACGGGTGTTCACCTGGTTTCCCCTCTTTGGGAATTGGGGTTATTGTGGCCTTTTCCCATAGCTTCAGCAGCGTGCCTGTTGTCCAAGTTCTATTTATGAAACTAAATAGTTTCATTCGGCCTGTCTTGCCCAGATGCTTGAGCATTTCATTGTTAACTTTATCTGGCCCTGGTGCTTTGCCAGCTTGACACTTGTTAAGTGCAGTTTGCAACTCTGTCATTGTAAAGGGGGCCACGAAACCTCTAGTTGAGGGCCCTTGCTTTGTCTCCTTGGGCCCTCTTTGCGCATTCGGTCGATTGTTCGGCTTAAGTCAGATCTGGCGTCTTTCTTGTTTACCTGGTCAAAGTGTTTGTTTAGCGCTCGTGCGCGCTTAACTTCACTAGCCCTTTGGCCCTTTGGTGTCGTCAAATTGTTGGAGTTCTTTGCTTTTCCTGCGCCAGATAGTGCATCTATGAGCCGCCAAACTTTTCTCCCGTCTACGAGGTCAAGTTTTTCGCTCATATTTACCCATTTCGCCTTCTTCGCTTTATCGACAGCGGCCCGGACTTCAGCCGTCAGTCTGTTGTACGCCCTACGAACTTCGTGTGTCTTCAGCCTAGCGGCCTTTTTCCGTGCTTTTGCTCGTTGTTTCACCAATTCTGCCAGACTCTTGTCCCAGTAAGGTCTGAACTTCTGTTTCCCGTTTGTCCTTGGGATCGTTCGCCTCACAACCCCAAGGATTGTGTCAATAAACTGCCCGTAGGTGGCATCCATGTTGTCTCCTGCAACATCCAGCAGAGCGAGCTTGGTCTCGCTCTCGGCCTCGTACTTAAGCCAATCGGCCTTACGTAACTGCCAAAGCCTTCTTTCAAATCGAGGTTTGCCTGCACCAAGCACAAATTCAATCAGGATTGGGAGATGGTCACTCCTGTAAAGAATTAAACAAACTCCGGCCATGATGAATCGTATTATTTTATTACTTCCGGTCTCTATTCAAGAACAACAACTCATACAATAATCATTTCGTACAATAAGGCAATAAGAGTTATTTACCTTATTACATTCCTCCTTTTCTCGGATATGAAATCATATCAATTAATAATTGAAATACAAGTTTAACATAGAATGATCTTAAAGAACTCTTGATTAATATTACCTTGCAGTGAGGAGAATTAAAAATTAAGCACAGATTTGACAATTCAGATACAAAATAAGATACATTATCCAAATGTCATTTATAAAAATTAAACTTAATGTATTTAGGACTTGGTGTCTATTCTTGATAAAGTGTCCAATTGTTATTTCTGATAATATTAAGTTTAATTAATGCTCAAAATTAAAAGTCTTTTAAACTTGTGTGGTGTTCTTGATAAAGTAACCAACTGTTTCTTTAGGGATTATTTGAAGACTATTGTATCTTGATTTATTCACTTAAATGATATTTAAATATTACTGACTTTAAAAATGAACTGAATTATGTCTTCATACTTATCTTCCTTACAGACAAATATTTTTTTCCTTCCCATTAACATCAATTATTATTAATGATTATGTATAACACTTTTCGATGAAACGATTTATCTTGAATGGCATTATCATACCATTACACAAACGTTGAAGATCAATTAGATCTAAAAAAAAATAAAGACGACAAGACATTAACGAGCTTTAGTCTTGTTAAAACGTTGGGGCATTCTTGGTTGTTATCTTTGTGATGCCCATCGAGAAACGAACGATTAAAACGATGAACGTGCTCGATTTTTCTTTTCACTAAAAGAGTAGTGATTAATTAGCTCATGTGGTAGTCTCTATACCGATCTGGCATCTTTCGAGTTCTTCTGGGACGCTGTAATTGATGGTTAGGTAAATCGACGTCAGCTGCGGGGACAGGCTCGACTGTAGTCTCATCTGGGATGTCGACTGTTGGTTCAGTTGAAAGTTCTTCTTCTTCTTCGATTAGGTCAGCTGATGTAGACGCTCGTGGTGACTGTTTGAAGAAGCTGCTTTTTCTCGTGATGATTTTGTCATTTCTTTGAGCAGTAACCATAGTACCTTTCTTGTGTGTAACAGTATAAGGTATTGGTTCATAAGGAGTTAATGGTCGAATCGATCTTGTGTTTTTGACTAGCACATTATCTCCGGTTTGAATAGTTGAAGGTTTTATGTACTGTTTTTTGTCAGCATAGTGCTTCATGGTAGCTTTTGCTCTGGCATCATTTTTTAAAATGACATGATATGTAGCAACTTGACAAACTCGGCAGTTTTTAACCTTTTTCTCAACTGCGGCATTCATGCCTTGGAACCAAACTTTCTCACTTAGCAAAGCTAGAGTCTTTGTTTGCCCTTGGTGTCCACTGTGTGCTAAATCAACAGCTTGTTTCTGTATTGATGTCGGTAGGACAATTTGTTTGGACTTGAGAATAATTCCATCTTGAGTAACTGTCAATTCTCGTGCACATTGCTTGAGTGTTTCAAATGTTCTCATTTCTTCAACTGGGACAGATGTGGTATGTCTGTACCATTGTCCTGTTTCAAGTGATCTTTAGCAGTCTCATCAGAAACTTGTTGTAATGTCATGGCCTTTGGTATAGCATTATCAGTTAAATAATGGATATATTCTTCAGCAATTTTCTCTTCTCTTGTACTTGGCGCATGATTAGCGGGATGTCTACTCATATAATCAGCAGGATTGTCTTTACCAATTTGGTACTTGATTTTCATGTTGTAAGCTTGGCATCTCATCACCCATCTCTCAATTCTTGCTGGAAGTTGGGTCTTAGGATTTCCAAAAAGTGTAACTAATGGCTTGTGATCAGTGTAGATGGTGAATAATGGAGAGCCATATTGATAAATATGAAAATGTTCACATGACCAAGTAACTGCAAGTGCTTCTCTCTCAGTCTGAGAGTATCTTTGTTCAGTTGGTGTGAGAGCTCTACTAGCGTACTGAACTGTTTGGGGATGCTGATTTTGAATGCTCTGTGTTAAGATAGCGGAGATCCCAACTGGACTTGCATCTACAAATATTTGAGTCTCTTTTGATGGATCAAAGTAGGCTAGATTTGCAGAGGTTTTAAGTTTTTCTTTCAATGTTTGAAGTATCTTGTCATGTTTTCTTGTCCACTTGAAAACACTATTCTTCTGCGTTAGCTGTCTCAGATCATGAATTAATGTAGCATAATCAGGAACGAATCGTGATCCACAGAAGTTCATCATGCCTATGAGAATTCTCACTTCACTGATTGTCTTTGGCGGTTGTATATTTATAATGTCTTGAAGTTTGTTGGGACATGGATTCATGCCTTCTGCAGTGAAGATATGACCAAGAAATTCAATTGAATCCTGTCTAAACTTGCACTTATTTGCATTTAGGGTCAAGTTCTTCTCTCGCAGTCTCTGAAATACATTTTTAAGATTACTGTCATGATCTGCTTTGTTTCGTCCATATACCAGGATGTCATCACTAAAGTTGATAACTCCATTTAGACCATTTAAAGCTTGTCGGATGGATTCTTGAAAAATCTCAGCAGCACTGTTTACTCCAAAACTTAGTCTTTTGAATCTGTACAAACCTTTGTGTGTAGCAAAAGTTGTAATGTATCTAGATTCTTCATCCAGTTCGATTTGGTTGTAGCCTTGATTTAAGTCTAGTTTGCTGAAAAATTTAGATCCAGAAAGCGTTGTTGAGAGTTCGTCTAAAGTTGGCATGTTGTGACGTTCTCGTTTGATAGCTGTATTAGGTGCTCTCATGTCAACACATACACGGATCTGGTCTGGACTTTTAGGTTTAGGAACAATGACAATTGGTGATACCCATGGTGTTGCTCCTGTAGCTTTTTCAATAACACCCATGCTTTCTTCTTTCTTGAGATAATTTTCTAACTGTTTTCGCATATGGAATGGTATTCTTCTGTAGCGTTGTGCAACTGGTAGGACTGTCTCATCAATATGAAGTTTTACTGAATGATCTTTCAGCTTGCCTAGTCCTGTAAATATGTCTGGGAACTGTGCAGAAATTTCACAGTTGCTCACTGCAGTCACTTTCTGAAGAAGTTGAAGCTCAAGACAAGTTTTCCAACCAATGATTGGTATTTCTTTTGTTTTCACGACAAAGAAATCAGCAGATATGTCAATATTCTTGTGTGATATTGATGCATTGAATTTCCCTATAACATCTAGTGGTTGACTTGATGAAAATGGAAATATCTTGGTTTTGCTACTACTCAGATGAGGTTTGGGAGTTAGCTTTTTAAATACTCGTTCTGGCAGAATGTTGATGCTTGCTCCAGAATCAGCTAATACTTGTATCATGCTCCCATTGATTGGTAACATCAAATAAAGGTAGACCTATGCTTTGGGCGGTGGACATGAACACGTAGTTTTCTTCTAAAGTGTCATTCACGTTTCTAACATGCTTTTTAAAACGTTGTTTCTGGTGTGGGGTGCGTTTCGGTTGAAATGCTGGTCTGGCTGCACTGTTGCAAACTATTGCAAAGTGGTTGTTCTTGCCACATGCTCTGCATTGTTTATTGAAAGCTGGACAATACTTCTGACCACCTTCATGAGGCCATGCTCTTCCACAATTCTTACATTTAGAGATAGGAACTCTGTTTTGTTTTGGCGTAGATCTATAATTGTATTGTTTGGGTTGACTGTTATTAGGGGAACTAGGAGTAGATCTAATTTTATGAAGAGATGAATTATTTCCTTCTACCTGCTTTGCATGTTTTTGCGTAATTTCACAGGTTCTGGCAAACTCTAACAAGTCTGTCAGCAAAATGTTAGGATTGTTTAATACTTTTTCTCGTACTTTGGATGATTTACAACCAGCTATTAGTTGTGACTGTATCTCTTCGTCAGGACTATGGAACTCACACGATGGTGCTAGCTGCTTTAGCTCAGTGTAAAATGTTTCTATTTCATCAGTTTGTTGATGGAGCTGTCTAAAAGCATATCTTTGAATCTCTTTGTTTACTTTTGGATTAAAGTAACTATTCAATGCTTGAATGAGCTTATCAAACACTGATTCATCCGGTGTTGGAATTGTTTCCGAGTCCGGTAGCGATTCAACTATATCATTAAGATCATGACCTGCATATGTTAGTAGGAGAGCTTTTTTTCTGCTTTCATCGGTGACATGATATGCCACAAATAAGTTATTTGTTAGCCTCGACACCCACTTGTGCCATCTAGTAGCCACACCTTCTGACTTCGTATCGAATTCAGGGTAGGCTGGTAGCTGTGCGAAAGCCATGTTGTAAATTTTGTCTCCTCGTTAGATTTAGATTTAAATCTTGATTTAAGTAATCGAATTAATTAAAATCCGTTTTCAATACTTATCAATCCTTTTAGATCATATATCTTCTTATCCAAAGATATTTGGATTATATTTGACGAAGATGTTCGTGGATTTTGATTAGAAATTTACCTCGTCGCCAATGTAATGAATTAAACAAACTCCGGCCATGATGAATCGTATTATTTTATTACTTCCGGTCTCTATTCAAGAACAACAACTCATACAATAATCATTTCGTACAATAAGGCAATAAGAGTTATTTACCTTATTACAACTCCCTACTTCCTTTAAGACTTCCAGTCTATTCTTCGACTCTATGTCAGCGGATATAAGCGTTAGATCTGGGCGGGACTCCGTGCTGTGTCCCGTGTGCAGTAGTGTCGGTTCACTGTCTGCGTTCTGCAGCCTGATGAGATTCGTACTAATACAGACATCCTCGATGTAGCGGCCTGACGCGTTCCGTTCGGCATATCCCCAGTCAGGAGACTGTGCGTTAAAGTCTCCTGCTATTATCGTTCTGCCAAAAATGACATCTTCCCCAATTGGAAGTGTGATTGGATTTCTGGGCGTATTATAGACGTTCGTGATTGTAAAGCCAACGTCGCCTTTAAAAACTCTCACGGTGAGAGTATCAGTGTTGCTGTAACACTTAACTTCGAGCAGCTTTATCGTTCCGGACCGCTGTGGCAAGACCTCGGCATCGCCGGTCACACTTGCAATGGTATAGCGAGTAACTAGTGATATGAAACGGCTTTCCCTTAAGAAGCGTTTCTTGGAACAGTGCTACATCCACTTTTCGTTCGTGGATTATTTTGGTTACTTCGTGTGCCTTTTGCTTTAAGCCACAGACATTCAACTGTAAAATTACCAGGGCTTGTTCAGGATGGCCCTTCGCACCCATACAAGGACGGCCAGTCACCGATTGACCGATTGGACATGGCCTGTCGTTCGTCACCATGCCTCTAAGAGGGGGGTAGCCAACCGACCCGACGTACCACCATCGGCCGAGAAGGGGTTTAGAAGGTCCATTCTGGGACCTGCGTTTATCGATAAAAGAACCATAGAATAGAGAAGGGTAGGCAGAAATCTTCAACCCATTGAGGACGGTCCGTGTGCGTTCTGTCCCTTGCCCAGAGGGTCTTCCTGTCTTCGGCGTTCCTATCCGGGCACTGTTGGGTATGGGCCTGCTCCTACACCCAGCACCGGGCCTCTCAATGAGGCCATGCCCGTCCCTCAGTTGTCCGGAGGGTTCCAGTGCAAATGTTTTGGCGATTTCGCCGGGGTTAGTCAGTTTCAAGTCGCAGCCACTTCCGCAACCCTACTTATCTCCCGGGCCACCGTAAAGGCCAACCCCTTTCGAGAGCAAGCTGTCCACTAGCCGGTGCGTTCTGTTCATTTCTACTGTGTTGGTGGTCAAGTAGGTCAATGGGTGAACTACTGTTGTATGTGCAGGTTGCTGGTTATCTTGCCTCTGGTCGAGATGACATCGGCAATCACGCGTGTGACAAGCCGCTGTCACGAAATAAAGTCTCCCCCAAAATAAAGTCTCCCCCCGGAGAGTTTATTTTAAAACAAATTCGCTCCCGGAGACTTTGTTTTAAAATGAAGTCTCCGGGGTCAAAATTAATCCTCCCCTTAATTATGGGAAATTACAAATAATTGTTTTATTAAACTTTATGACTTACAACATAATTTGTATTTATTCCACATGCATTTGTGTATGATTTTTGGAAATTCAGCAATCATAAGCTTAGTCAGGGGCGTAGCAATTTGCGGGCTTAGTGGGTGTATGCCGATATAGACACATATTTCGAGTAGGTTAATTGCCCAGAGTTATTTAAAAGAATAACAGACAAATGAACTGAGATACAAAGATGATCAAGTAATACGAGAATGTGACACCGATGACTTTCTTTACGTTTGTGAGTAGCACATTTGGTTAGGATTTAAACGAAATTTGCGATTTCTATGTGGGCATTATAATTATTTAAAAATATTATGACCGTCTTTTAGAGGCCGTCCATAAAGTACGTCACGCTTCAGATGGGGGAGGGGGTGTGACAGTTTGTGACAGGGGGGAGGGGTGTTGTCCGGCCATGAGATTTATATTAAATTTTAATTTATTTTTGTTAATAAAATAGCGTGATGTACTTTATGGACGTCCCATTACCGGTAGCGTTTACTAAATTTACAGCAGAAATTTAGCAAATACAAGTAGCCAAGCTTTGTAAATTTATAAAAATTTTAAAGTTTACTCTAAAAATATAGTTTAAAAAACTCTTTTAAAAAGGGATTACTTTATGTGTAGACGTCTCAAGAAACACAGCATATGCCAACACTTAGACACACACAAATTAGGTCAGGCGTTTAAACAATGAGTGTCGTTGCTAGTGTTGGAGTCACTCGATACGTTAAATTTATTGTGTAGCCCTGATCACAGTGCTGTGGAGATCTGGGTTGAGGTGAGGCGCACGCTTATTTAGTTTGAGATCGGCGTGCCGCTGAATTAGTGAGGCATAAAGTCAATTACCTTACAGAATGTTAGAGCCCAAGAGACTGAAGGTGTAGCTGAGAGGTGGGCTTTTTCATTGATGACATGCGACGTTGTGTGTGTGAAGTGATTTTCATATTGTTTCCCAAAGATACAACAGCCAGACGTGAACGAAAAGAACGTGGGACGTTGATAACGTTCTAAAACTTTCCTTATTCATTCAATAAGCTTATCACTTACTTCACATTTTTTTACGTATTTCTTCTTTAGGCTATTTTATTTAATTTTTGAAAATTATTTATGTTTAGTGCCTGATAATATTGTAATGTCCTGCAACGAAGTATTTGAAATTATAAATTTAATTTTAAAGTTTTTATGTTCACTGTAATAAAATATTATTTTAATATTAAGAAAACACAAAGTTCCAGTGACATTTTCACGCACACAAAAACACACACAAACATATATATTAAAACTAGGGGTGATCTGGCCGGATTTATTAAGTGAAATTAGGCCGGAGACGGATTTGTACACATGGCCGAATTCCGGATTTGCCAGAGCCGGAGCTATTATAAATATATATAAATATATTATGGCTCTACCGGCCTGCTGGATTAGACCGTAGTTATGAAGTGAAATTCTGTCGAAGCCGGGGTCGAATTTGTAAAATTGGCCGGAATCCGGATTAGCGGGAGCTGAAATCCGGTAAAACCCTAATTAGTACTGTAATAAAAATGCAAGACCATACATAAACCATGAATAAACCATTGACAAGCATAGAACGCAATAATCTCCGGTAAAGAAGGAGCGTCTGTAATGTGTAAAGTAATTTTTTATATCCATATACATATATGAATGTATGTATGTATGTATGTATGTATGTATGTATGTATGTATGAGTGAATAGATGCATGGATGAATGTATGTATGTATGTATGCATGCATGCATGTATGTATGTATGTATGTATGTATGTATGTATGTATGTATGTATGTATGTATGTATGTATGTATGTATGTGTGTATTTATGTATGTGTGTCTATATTCAACGTATATGTGTGTATGTATGTATTTATGTATGTATGTATGTATGTATGTATGTATGTGTGTATGTATGTGTGTATATATTGAACGTATATGTATGTATGTATGTATGTATGTATGTATGTATGTATGTATGTATGTATGATGTTTAATATTTCTTTTAATTATATTTGAAAGATAAATTTTGCAATACTAGTTATTTGTAATGAAAGTATTGATATTTTTTTTTAAAGAATCTTTTCTTACTATGTGATTTGAAACTGTAGCTTAATTGTTATCCTGGAAGTATTTTATACCTACTAAAAAGAAACGATGAACTTGTAGTTGTGATTCTCTTGTGTTAATACTCGTTTTTTGTGTATCTCCTAAGCTTTCTAATATTTTAGAATATCTGGCAATATAATATTATAACATCAAAGTACCATTTAAAGACTTTGTAAAATATGTTAACGGAGAGATACAATTTTCTTAGTTATTTTTTCTCTTATGGACAAATCTCTAGATTGTTTTGTCCAGTCCATAATGTCATAATTAGTTTAGACACGCTAGAAAGAGGCGGTATATATTATACGCAGAAAATTTAATGTTAGTCATGATTATTGGAGCAAACGTCTAAATTTTTTGTAACATCTGTAAAATGCTTTAAAATTTTAATATATTTTGTGTTTCAAACAGTAATGGCAGTTAAAAATTCAAATTCATAAAGAAAAATAATACACGTGTACAGTAATAGATAATTTCGTAATCGTGATATGAGATCATCTATTCGTGCATGGTGATATTAGGAAAATAAGGTTCAATAATTGCAAAGTATTTCTGAATGTTTTAAAAATAATTTAATTTTAAAAATCTATGTTTGTGTGTGTACGTAAATTTTTGACTAAATTAAAGTAACTGAAACTGAAATCACGCTTAGTCCGTACAAAGCATTTGTAATATCTAACACACACACACACACAGACACACACACACACGCACGCACGCACACACACACACACACACACACACACACACACATACATATATATATTTAAAAGCATTGTTCTGTCTTTAATAACTTGTAGTTACGGTTGCGTGGTTATTAGCAGTTTTGTTTTTTACCTCTAGTCATATAAATAGTCTGACACATTATTGCTGTAGCATATATAAATGAGTGTGAGAAAAATTTAAATACAAGGAGCCAATTTTTAGTAAACTATTTGATTTTAAATTAGATATTTTAAAAGTAATAAATGTCTCCATAGAATTATTAAAGGAAATACTTATTATATATATTATTAGTGTAGCTGCCCCCATGGGCGTAGGGAAGGGGGGGCAAGGGGGGGCATTTGCCCCCCCCCCTACATTTGAGAAAAAAAGTTTTTAATTTATTAAATGCATTAATAAATGTTGTATTTTAGCTATTACAGCACTAATTTGTAAGTCTTATTAATTTCTAAGGCTTTTTTCAACCCTTATTTTATACTGAACTTGAATTTAATTGAAAATTGTACCTGTATGGCATTGTCAGTTAAAATTTAAAAAAAGTGGGATTTTTTTTGCCCCCCCCTGGAAAAATTCCTAGCGACGCCCATGGCTGCCCCGCCTCTGCGTCTCACAATAACAATGCATAGCCCAAAGACAGTATAATCAGGTCTTAAGTTAAACAGGTCAGTGTCTTAGCCCGATTTTTGTTCCCTCCGTGCGTTTACTTAATTGGGTCACTCCCACCCTCCCCCCCCCGACTCTAGATGGATAGTAAGAAACTTTCTCACCGTCTGAACACCCGACGTTATTACGACTTTACCGTTTATAGTAACAACACTAACCCATGCCTTCAAAGTCATGATCCTTGTTTTATGAAACAAAACAACTGCCTTTATACACCCCAAAACTGCCTGTGCGTCAATTTGGACAGCGGGAAAAAATCAAGTAATTAAGCAATTTTTCAAATTATATCACGCCCCTGAGAGGTGTCTAACGGTATGGTCCTCATCCCCTCATATATCTGTATATATATGCCACTACCATAAATAGTATTACAGTAAACATGTGTGAATATTATGTCCCGCCCCTAAGAGGTGTCAAATGGCATGGTCCTCAAGTCCTCACCCCCCTCACATCTCTGTATATATACGCCACTACCATAAATAGTATTACAGTAAACATGTGTGAATATTATGCCACGCCCCTGAGAGATGTCAAACGGTATGGTACACACCAAATATTATCTCTCTATATCTACGCCATTACATAAATAGTATTACAGTAAACATGTGTGAATATTATGTCACGCCCCTGAGAGGTGTCATTACGGTATGTCCTGCATTCCTTCTTATCTCTCTATATCTACGTCACTACAATAAATAGTATTACAGTAAACATGTGTGAATATTATGTCAAGCCCCTGAGAGGTGTCATTACGGTATGGTCTGCACCCCCTCTTATCTCTCCATATCTACGCCACTACAATAAATAGTATTACAGTAAACATGTGTGCATATCACAGCAATACACAAGTAAGTAATCTTTTGTTTTTTTTTAATGATCTCTTTGTTTTATATCGAAAGTATGATAGGGGCGGATTTATTTTGGGGGAGACAATATTTTACAGGGTAGGGTTGAACTTATTTTAATCGGGAGGAAAACATTTTCTCCCCCGGAGGATTTGTTTTAAAACAGAGTCTCCCCCTCTGTATGGGGGAGGATTTATTTTGCAACACCGGCATCCGTGCGTACAGTTTGTATGTGCGTACGGGCATCATCAGACACGGTGTGCGTGCGTTGGCTTCAGTTGCCCGGTTGTACGTGAAAAACTGGTCTATGATGTGTTTTCCCCCTCAATTTCCTGTCATTCCGTGCAGGGATGAGGGAGGGTGCCGGATACAAGACGCTTGAGACAGCGGCTGATCCAGCTCTTGATCCTGTGTGTCGACAATTCGGCCTGGGCAGGACTGCAGTAAGGAGGTCAGGTTATCTCGCTGTACTGTCGGGTTTCCAAGGAACCAGACTAAAAATACAAAATTAAACTTGGATAGTTTTCTCTATTTTGTCCATACTTCATCCACCTTGTGGCAATCGAGCCTTCAGTGCAAGGCGCCAAAAGGGGGTTAAAATATATTCATATGAAAGCGCATTACTATTCAATACATAATACAATCTAAGATTAAAATTGAGGTTTCAGTTCTACAACCACGTGTGCAGACCTATCTGGCTGACACCTCATAAGTGGGGTAAGTTACTGATATATTGATGTTATTTATTTGGTACAAATATAACCTAATCCATCTATCTGATGGAGAGCGTGTGTAATCACACATTGTTATTGAATAGACGTGGGATATCTAAATATCGCACCTGGTGACCTTAGACCGTGGGGTTAGATTATTCTAACGATTTCAAACATGACATGATTCAATAATTAATATTAAGATAATCATACGGAATATATTATAAATAAAGATGCAAACAAAGCTAGAGTTCAATCTTACTCAGAATCTGGTTGGTAACGAATATGTCGGCCCTTCCACACCAAGGATGAATGTAGATTCTGTCCTATGAATTAAATTCACGATGCTGACTCGACGCTACAAGCATCTGGCCGGAAAGAGACCGCTAATTCAGAAACATCCCCTTTTGTATCTCCATACATTTCGTCACAGTGTGTTTGTTGTGAACTAAATGTGATGAAACGGTTTATTTTTATGTCTGATAATGTTGCACCTCTAACAAGACTGCGTATATTTATTTTTATTTTTTTAATTTACAGAATTAATATTAATTTGCAAATTACATCTTTACACTGTTTTCTTTGTGTATTTACGAGATGTATTTTATCAAGCCGTTCAAAAAATTATTTGTTTCGATCTTTCTCCAGATGTCTACATTTATGTTAATCGTTAATCTACCTTACGTTTTGTTTACAAACCATAGTCATTGTTTTTTTCAGAGTACTATTTTAACAAAATTTATATACTATTACTTTCTTTATTTTCAAATACACAGTATCATTTTATCACTTTTCGTTATATCCTTTATATGGTGAATGTAAATACTTTATGTATTTGACATTTTAAAAGTTAGTTATAAGTTATAAATAATCAAATACTAATAATGTATTCAATGCATCGGAGAAAGAAAGCACATGATTGAAACCATACCAAAGACTATAGCTTAGCCTCTGTTATATTCTTTTTGCATAAATTAAGTTAAAAATGCTAGATAACTTATATTTATAAATATAAAATGCTCGAAGCAAGTGATTAGTGATGAAAGCAATGCCAATGATTCTTAGGTGGGAGATTTATTTTCCTTCGGTGCTTAAATATTTTACGTGACTTTTTTTTCTTTCTGGAAGGATTGCTCCATAAGCTGCTCCAAGGAAATAGATTGATTGAAAAAAAAGTTCGGTACTGTTATAGACGAAAATGGATTATATATATGAGTTATATGCACGGACCTAAGAGTATGGGTAATAAGTGGGACAGTTATTTTTATATTGAATTGCAACTTTCTGACCTTTTGAAATGCACCATTTATTGGTGGGGGTAGGAGTCAATAATATCGCCCAACCCTGGGTGACATAAACACTATAGTTTAGCAACTGTTTTTATACTTTTTGCATAAATTTAACTAATCCAGCAGGGTAAATTTTCAGCCCAGACCTTGCGATTCAAATGTTTCTTTAAAACAAAAACAAAAACATGCACACCTTACTTAAGCATCAAAATTCACATAAATAATATCTGGCTCATTAAAAAATATCCCATTCGTTTGACCAAGGTCATGCCTAGACTGAAAATAAAAATAAGATTTTGGACATCTTTTCCCATAAAAAAAGGTTACTAAGAAATGTATTTAAGAGCTAACGAAAGCTAAAACATTCATTTAAAAAATAGTTAAATCTCCAGAACAATGCGGTTGCGTGGCACACACTTCGGGTATAAACTGTACGGTTCCTTAAGGCAGAGGCGTCACTAGGGTTGGTGTCACCCGGGGCGGTAGCTCTTGGTGTCACCCCCCCCCACGACTTGGCCCATAAATCTCCTCGAGTCTGCCAAATACCGGGAACATACAGATTCTTTAGTAACGTTTGAAAATATAGATCAAATGTTTGTTACAAAGGCATTAGGAGAAAAGTTGAATTTAAAGTCGATAGGTAAAATATTGTAACATTTAAGTTTAAGAACTAAATAGAAAAAATGTTAATTAAAATTGTTTATTTTAACATAAAATGATTAATTTTAAGTAATACGGTTAAATAACTGAAATATTTTCAAATTTCACAAACTTACATCTACATTGCGTTCCATTAAAATTTACAATTATATTACATTACCAAAATTAGAATATATTACCAAACATTACAGTACAAATTCTAATGAGGTAAGGTTGTAACCGTTCTGTTTTGGGTTTGCAAAATCAGCAACTATCAGAATATTATGTAATAATTCAAAATACAATGTCATTAAATATATTTCAAGAATCAGAATTTAGATTTTCTGGCCTTTAAAACTGAAAACGTTTATTACGTCATCGAAATCTATTTCTTGTGCCGAATCACTTTCAATGGATATATAACATGGCAAGATCAGAAAGCCTTGACTGCCCCATTGTAGATCACAAATAATTCTTTATAAGCTTTAGCTTTGAAAAACTCCTTTCACATGAAGCCAGAGACACACAGATTGTAACAAATAATCGTAAACTCAATGTGAGATAGGGGAGAGATTCTATGAAGTCCCATTCAGCTACAAATTTCAAAACGTCAAGTACGGACCTGTCTTCAGCCTCTTTGAGATCGATCTCTACTGCCTTCTGGTGCCTTCTCAGCCTTGGTATTTCTAATAAAAGCTCTTCCTCTGACGACTCATCATAGAAAGTGGACAACCTTAGAATGGACTTTAGTAATTCTTCTTCAGTGGCAGATATCAAGCTTTTTGCTTGAACAGCCTTAAACATGGTTACTACTTCCTTGATTGCACTTGATCTGATCTGGAGTTCAGAATGGAAACGATCCATACACTCAAACATCGACCTTTTGTTTTCTTCTTGCAGAGTTAGTCCAGCATCTCTTGTTTTCTCACCTGTCACCCTTTTCTTCAACCTGGGTCTGTTCTCTACTGAAATTCCAAGTTCTTCTGATTTTAAAAGCGCTGTGATATTGTCCATGTTTCAATCTATCATAGCGCAAATTGTGAAAGGTGTAACGTTTAGCTTTGTATTTGTTTAATAATAAAGCTCACATCTATTGTTTTCATTACACCATTCGTTTGTGTGTTTTTTTTTAAATTTCATTCACTTTCATCGTGTGCTCTTTAATGACATACATGTGCCAAAATTTATTATTTAAAGAAGGACAATGTTCCCAACATTCGCTCCCCTAGAATAATGTTCTATGTGATGTTTGATAGACCTATATTGAGTTAGGACCTTGTTATTTTGTACTACCTACAAAATTGTCTCACGATACACCTTTCACAATTTTTACTATGATAGATTGAAACATGGACAATATCCCAGCGGCAATAACTCATTTGTCAAAAACTCAACTTAGAACATTGTTATTCTAGGGGCGAATGTCAAACAAGCCTTAAATTGAAAAAAAAGAGTGAATTAATTAATTGAATGCCATTTTTTAAAGTTTAAGTCTTGTCTGTCATACTTTAAAAGAACATTAAATTTTCTAAAATTCGTCTAACTTTTCAACGTGTCCAAAATTTAAGTGTCATGTGGCTTACTTTTGTAACTTACTTTCAAAATCAGTCAATCATTATTAAAGAATTATTTAACCAGGAAAAGTTATACTATAATGTGGCATTTTGAATCAAAAATAATTCGAGAAAATTCTCACGATCTTTCCCTGTTTTAACAAATTTAAATAAAGGATTCAACTGGCTTACCTTTGCTGCTCCAAGAATGTGGAATCATGAATTGTAGACAAAATACTTGAATTTAATAGATTATATTTTCAGTAATATGCTTTATAATGTTCAGACCAGATGGTTTTCAACGTTAAAAATTTGTCGCTGCAGGTGCGGTTCTAATCGCGTCGTTCAAAATCAACTTTACTTCGACTGCCGAACGTACGCATCACGCGATCAATCAGTGAAAATCGTTTCATACGAAATCGAAAAGACTGAAATGTTTTTTATGTGAAATTATTTTAGTGTAAAGGTTATTTTAAAAAGTACCTATACTCAAGAAAAATACGAAAATCATTCTTCTTAGAGTACATTACATTAACATAGATATGCATGTTTAATAATTATATATTTAAAAAAATAATAACTCAAACACGTTAAATACCTTATTTTCCTATAAATAAAAAAATAAAAAAAACAAAGAAAACCTATCTATTTATTTTTTGAAGAAAAATCGTATCATCAACTGTCGTGGAGGAAGTAGTGAGTTGGGATTGGTCTCACAGTCACAGGCTGACTTCTCGTGTGTGTCGGTATGTCAAAGTCCAGTATGTTGGATTTTCTTCTAAAACACAAGACACCGCTTCTTTTATGTCCAGCCTTTTTTAAATTGTGCGGCTTTTTCTTTACTTTTTTTTCTTAATTAGTTTTATGTCAGTTTGTGGAGACGTTTTATTATTGCCTGTTAACTGATATTTTATTTTATTAATAAGTTTTCGGTTTAAACGTATTTCATTGTATTTCTCAATTTCTTTCTAGATGAAAAAAATTTGTCTTCTTTTTTTTCTGACCTAAAATCGTACACAGTAAATTTTAGGCTTGGGTGTCACCCCCTGATGGGTGTCACCCGGGGCGGCCCGCCCCCACCGCACCCCCCTAGTGACGCCACTGCCTTAAGGTAAACATATATTTAGTGTAAAGACATATCGCGGGTATTACGACTTATATATAGGTTCTAGCTTCAGAAAGTGCGTGCTCTGGCGAAGAAATACACTAACAGCAGCTGATATTGTGACATAACAGTTTGATTTTATTTGAGCAATATTATGCAACGAGGGTAAAGTTTTCTATACAGACTTATTTTAAAAGCAGATCATGTTGTTTACTAAATGGCAGTTTTCTTTTACATGTATACACTTTCTTGAAAAATAAACTTTTTTAAAAACTATTCTGATTTAATATCAAATGCCTACAAATATATGTTATATATTAAGGCCATTACCAAATATGTCATTTTATAAGCTTAAAAATGCTACAATGAAAAAAGGCTTAAATATAAATACAAAGAAAAATAATCCATTATTTTAGTGGAACAAGTAATTGCCAATTTAGTGCTTTGTTGATACTAGAAGACAAGAATGGGAAGTCATGTAAAATGACATAATAATTTATTAGAAAATCAATCTCTCAGAATTTTTAAAAAAACATTGTTTTTATGTTATTATTTATGTGAAAAGAAAATGTGTCTCTTAAACCAATAAACCCGATTTCCTCCCCCCCCCCAACTAAGAATAAATATTCACATAAATATATCTGGCTCAAACAATATCCTATTCGTCTTAGACTAATTTCATGCTTAAACTATAAAATGGAATTTGCTTTTTGAGAGCATGTTCCTGACACCAAAGTGATCATATGGAAAGGTATTTTTTTAAAAGATATTCTTGTGAAAAGAAATTGAGCATTGCCCATTAGATTTTTCTAACTATTAAGGACCTATGATATTCTGGTGGAACATATAAAAAAAAGCATGCTTTATTAAAGCAGAAATACTAACATTTATGGGTAATATTTTAATTCATCATAATTTCTATTTTCTCGCCACACATATCGTGATTTTTATAAAGAAGGGGTTGGATTTATCTCTACCCTTATTTCATTATGCATTCATACTCATTTTTAAGGGGAATTTTAGACCCAAACCAAATAAAGTTATTTTTTAATTTTGCCTACCCCGTAGCATGGCACGGGCATTTCGCTCGTCCCTATATATATTGCGCCTAAGTGCGTCTATGTGTGGGTGCTCCCTATGCGGGGTAACTCCCGATTGTTTTTAAAATTGAAAATATAGACGTGAAATCATAATAATTTTGGTTTCGAGATTAAAAGAGGGTGTGGTGTTTCGCGCTGTTAAATATTATATGACGTGACGTCATTGTGTAAGCTTATATTAATTTGAGAAAAGGGACAGAGGCGTCACTAGGGTTGGTGTCACCCGGGGCGGTAGCTCATGGTGTCACCCCTTCACGACTGAAGGGGCCATCCATAAATGACGTCACGCGAGGTTGCCGATTTTTACCCCACCCTCCCCCAGCGTCATACTTTGTCGCAAAAACTTAGACCCCACCCCTTTTTTACGATATGACGTCACAAAGCTTTGAGACCCCTCCCCCAAGCCGTATTTTTCTCAATAAAAATTAGCATGTTGCAAATTATTTTTTGTCATTTAAATATGTATTTAGGGTAAGTCTGCACTGTAATATCGTAACACACGTGAAGTCATTGAAAACGTAATTAAATAAATGGTAAACAATCAAATATTTAAGGGGAACTTTTATTTAAAGTTTCGCGTTTTTGATGTGACGTCACATTTCTTAAACACCCCCCTCCTCGTACCACATCGTCACAGATGCGTCCAACCCCCCTATGGCGGATTAAAAAGGGGGGGTGCTGAACGGGCTAAAGCCCCCAATAATTTAAGGGTCCCCAAACTTTTTATGAAAAATAGTGTATAATAAAGATGCAGGTCATTATGTTTGTACGAATCCCTGAAAATGCCTTGGACAGTCATACGGCAATGCTGCAAATGAGTAGGAAGTATAACGGAAACCAGGCTATTCTTCGTGAGAAGTGCATTGTAGCTCATTATGTGTAATGCACAGCTCATTCCTTTAATTTGGTTGGGAAAAGAGCAGCAGGTTGTCCAACTGCGGTCAGATTTTTTTGTCTTCTGCAAAATCTTTATACCCGACTTGTTGCATCTACTCATCGTTGACAGGTACTTCAAAAACATATGAAATTGATACATGCTAACAAAGCCTTGTCTGACACAAGATGGTCAGCCTGACATTATGCTGTAAGGTCTGTTAATAGCACATACCGTGAGAATATCGCAGCACTGGAAGAATTAGCAACGAATAAAAATCAGCCACGTGACTGCCGACTTGAAGAAGAAGGATTTCTAAAGGAAATTCAACAACTGGAAGTCGCTTTTTACTTGAAATTTGGGAAACAATTTTAGAAAGGAAGTCTCTCATTGAGTTTGTTAAAAAATAGCATTCTTAATTTTATTCCTATGAAGACAAAGGAAAGGAAAAGTCCGTGGTGAAAACAGTGTAAACAAACTTCAATACTATCAAACAAAAAAGAAAGCGTCAGTTTGATAAAGGGACATCAACAAAACAGTATTCTCCTGGAGAAAAAAAATTCAAGATTGAGGTATTTCTGGTAATCATTGACAAACTTTCTTAAGCCCTACAACATTGGTTAGGTGCATATAAATGCATCCATGAGAAATTTGGCTTTCTTACAAACCTAACTGAGCTCAGCACTTTCGCCACCCGATGGGCAGCAGCCAAGTTAATGGAAGAACATTCAAGTGATTTCGAAGAAGGGGTCGGGTAAATCCGAAGCAACCGTTTCGTCCCCCTCAATTTACTAGCAACGCCATCGAGCGGTGCCGGTTTAGGGACCAGGAGCGCCAGTACGGATTTGCAAAAAGTGCCACGAAGAACGCATTGGACGCCAGCTCTGAGGAAACCTTCCAGTGGGGGTTGCACCCTAGGTAGGTCTTTGATGATCCCCCTGTCTGCGGCGGTCCTAACCATGGAGACCCGTGTGCTTTGCCGGGATTGCGCCAAAGTGGTAGCGGGTCGTAATAGGAAATTCCACCACCTCCTTGTGAGGGCAACTTAGTGGGAGGCATCTTCGACTGTATGTCCTGGATTCCCAGGTGGCCGCTTCAGAAGCGACCGCTTTTGGGGGGGGGTGTCCTCAGCTGTTATGTCCCTTTGGTGGCCAGATGGCCCATAAAGAGCACTAGGCTCGGGGCTTCTGATTTTCTTCCACATGTAGGTTCATGAGTGATTTCGAAGACTGCTTATCTTCAGAATTAGTCCAATTTTCAGAACTCTTAAAAAAGTTATTGTCCAGCCCCATGCTCAGGGTAAGGAAAAGGAATTAGCACACAGCGAAACTCAAAAAACTTGCACAGAGCTAAAAATTTTTTGCTGCTTTTGAATGAGCTATATTTCATACAGTCCTTTACAAATGTACACATCGCACTTCGCATCTATCTTTCAATGATGACATCAAACTGCAGCTGAGAGCGATCCTTTTCAAATTAGAAAAGAATATATAATGAGTTAGAATTTGCATGGGACGAAAAAGGCTGAATATGCTCTCTCTAACGAGCATTAAAAAGGAACTTGTAAGCTTACTGAGCTTTATTGACTTGATTGAAAACTTCGCCATTTGAAAAATTCGCAAACGAAAGTTGTAGGTTGAAATAATAATCATACATATTGTTCAATAATTTTTGTTATTTCAAATAGAGAAAAGAATTCGTTACCTCATGAAATTTTTTTTTAATACGGAATAACGCGTACTACTATTCTTTACGGGGGCGCGTTCGTAAGCACTAAACAGCGTAAGTCGGGATGGGACCGTCGTAACCGGAGGACTACCTGTATATAAACATACATATCTATGCTTTCACGCCTTTAATAAATATATATATATATATAAAATATTAACTCAAAGACATTGAAATCATAATTTTCCTCAAGAAAAACATCAACAAAGAAAACCCATCTTTTGATTTTTTTCTTTGGGGGGGGGGTGATAAAAATCGTATTCCCCCACCCCACTGTGGTGGAGGGAGTCGTGAGGTGGGATTCGTTCATGCTGTCAGTGTGTCCAAGCCCAAATGGCTTTATATCTTTTAAAACAGAAGACACTGCCTCTTTCATTCCAGCCTTTTTTAAAGATCTCTCTGCTGCGACTATTTCTTTTCTTTTTTTCCTAATTTGTTTGTTGTTCGTGTGTTGGGACTGTTTTATTATTGCAAGTTAACTGATATTTTTTTTAATAAGAATTTTTCGCGTTTAACGTATTTCATTGTATTTCTTAATTTCTTTCTATATTAAAAAAATTGTCATCTTTTGTTTTCTGACATAAAATCGTACACAGTAAAATTTTAGGCTCGGGTGTCACCCCCTGATTGGTGTCACCCGGGGCGGCCCCCCCCCGCCCCCCTAGTGACGCCACTGCTCTTAGTTGAAGACACTGAAAGACAAAGATTGAGCTGCTTGGTTCTTTAGCATATATATTTACGCTCAATTATCGCTGACGCCTAACGCTAAGGGACATCACTCTGCATTTTTTAAATTTTGCGTTGTAAGCAGTGCTGATTGACTCAAATAGTTATTTTTTAGTGCAGTAATTTGGTGCGCTGCTTTCTAAAATTAGTTTAAAAATCGTGTGGTGATTAGCACTGTAAAAATTATTATATAAATGCTTTGTTTAATTTTCAGGAATATTTCGTATTTATCATACAAGGATAAGTTACTTAGGCTTTTGACATAAAAAATAAAAAATATTTTAAAAAACCCATTATAAAATACTTTGTGTACATTTAAGAAAGTTCAATATTAAGTATTTATCATACAAGGACAAGTTAGTTGGGCTTTTTGAAAAAGGTGGGCGCCGTAGGCACCCTTAAAAAAAGTGGGCGCCGCAGACGCCACGGCGCCGCAGCACAAACTAGTATATATATATTTTATATCGCCATATCTCTCTTGAAAGGTATTTGCAAAAGTAGAGGCATGGTATAAGCTAAGAAACGAAATTAAAAGTCGCTTTCGAGTCTACCAGTTGAAAAAAAAAGAAAAAAAAGAGATAAAAAAAATGTTGTACTTAAGAGTGCTACTCTTGGTACTTATACGTTTGCAACAAGTTCGTTTTTACCAACCGACCTGAACTTCCAGTTTGGTATACGAAAGGTCTTAATATTTTAATTAGTTCAGCTGTTAGGAGGCCAAAACATAAATACCATGTATTGGTAAGGTTCGATTCGGTTCCTTCTCTCGCGACGACCCGTCTTTTCGTTTCTTTGTGACACTCGATCGCTACGTCTATAAGTTAACATTTTATATATCCATGAAAGGGAACAATGTTAAAAAGAGCAGTGGTTTATTTGATATGATTGATTTTTTTTCACTTTGCACAAGGACCGACGAACCTTAAAGGGAAAATTGAGTAATAAGTGATTTGTGATAAAAACAATTGCAAATTTTTGTTAGGCGTAAGATTTATTTACCCAAGGTGGTTACATAATACAAGTGATTGTTTTGAATCGATTGCTATATAAACTGCCCTTAAAAAATGTGTATTGAAAGTAAGCGCTCAGGGATTTTTAATAACAAAAATGGGATGGGTATACACTGGTGTAATAGTGAGGCTAATAAGCGGAATAGTTATTTACGAGAGCAATGCCCGTGCGATGATACGGGTAGGCACAATGAAAATAACTTTATTTGGATTTGAGTTTATCTTATCTTATCTTATCTTATCTGTTTACAGACGCTCCTTCTATACAGAAAATTATTGCGTCCTACGCTTATCTATGGTTTGTGTTTAGTCCTGCATTTTTATTAGAGATTTAAATGTTGATAAAGTGTTGGTTTTCCTGGATTCTTCAGGCAACCCATTCCACGCCCGAATTCTGGACGGGAAGAAGGAAAACTTGTACGTGTTTGTTCTTGCATACGGAATAAGAAATGTGTTTTATCCTTATGTCTATCTGAGGGTTGTATTAAGTTATCTTTGTGTTGTATTTCTAAATTAGAATTAATTGCTTTATGTATGATTACTACTTTGCTCTTGGTTCTTCTATCCTCTAGTGTTTCAAGGTTTAATGATTTAACTAATGGTGTTATTCTTGTCAGTTTTGAATATTCTCCAGTAATGAATCTGGCAGCTCTTTTTTGAATTTGTTCTAGTTTATCAATGTTTTCTTTGGTGGATGGGTCCCATACAGAAGATGCATATTCTAGTACAGGTCTCACCAAAGTGAGGTAGCATTTTAGTTTTATATCTCTATTACATTTGTTTCTTTTTATAAAACCTAAGGTTTTGTTTGATTTTTTAATAACTTCATTGACATGGGGATTCCATGATAGTTTCTCATTTATTAAGACTCCTAAGTATTTTGCATCTTTAGTTTGGGTCAGTTCTTTTCCATGAATGTAATATTTTGAATTTATTTGTTTCTTTTTCTTTGTTACTCTTAACAGTTGACACTTTTCTGGGTGGAAAGACATACTCCAGTTAGTTTCCCATTTTATCAATTCATCTAAGTCATTTTGTAAAATTTTGCTATCTTGTTCTGATTTAATTGTTCTATAGATTATACAATCATCAGCAAATAACCTAACTTTTGTACCTAATGAGATGTTGTTGGGTAAATCATTTATATAAATTAAAAAGAGTTTCACATTCCACTTAATAATGAGTGTAAACGTATCATGAAATTAGGGTAGTGATAAATCAAACCCCTTCTTTATAAAAATCACGATATGTGTGTCTAGAAAATAGAAAGTATGATGAATTTAAATATTACCCATCAATTTTGGTATTTCTGCTTTAATAACGCACTCTTTTCTCTATATACTTTACCAGAATAAAAAAGGTCCTTAACAGTTACAAAAATCTAATGGGCAAGGCTCAATTTCTTTCTCCATGAATCAAAAAATGAAAACAATATCTTTGATTCCTTTGGTTCTAGGAAAAAGCTCTTAAAATCACCCACTCCATTTTATAAGCAAAGTATGAAATTAGTTCAAGATGAATAGGATATTTGTTTAGCATAGTAACAAAGCAATAAGTTTGCAGATACTTGTTTCACTTAAATAATGGATTATTTTTCTTTGTATTTATATTCAAGCCTTTTTTCATTGTAGCTTTTTTAGCTTATAAAATGACATATAAGTTAGGGCTTAATATATAACAAATATTATGTAGGCATTTGATTTTAAAACAGAATAGTTTTTAAAAAATCAGTCTGTATACAAAACTTTATCCTCGTTGTATAATATTGCTCAAATAAAATCAAGTTGTTATGTCACAATATCAATTGCTGTTAGTGTATTTTTTGCCAGAACAGGGGTAGGCACAATTAAAAAATAACTTTATTTTGTTTTAGGTCTCAAATTTCCCTTAAAAATGAATGTAAATGCATCATGAAATTAGGGTAGTGATAAATCAAACCACTTCTTATAAAATTCACGATATGTGTGTCGAGAAAATAGAACGTATGATGAATTTAAATATTAACCATCAATTTTGGTATGTCTGCTTCTCTATATAATAAATTCTCTATATAATAAATTCCTACATAATATGAAAGGTACTTAACAGTTATAAAAATCTAATCGGCAAGGCTCAATTTCTTTTCACATGAATAAAAAAATAATAATAATAAATATTCCATATGGAGTGTGGAAAAATGGTTTACGGGCGTGTTTTCTTATTTTCTTTTCACACGAATATTAACATAAAAACAATGTTTTTGTTTTTTTTAATTCCTAGATATTGATTTTCTAATAAATTATGTCATTTTGAAAGGACTTTCCACTCTTTTCTTCTAGTATTAACAAAGCAATAAATTGGCAGATACTTGTTCCACTAAAATAAAGGATTAATTTTCGTTGTATTTGTATTTAAGCCTTTTTTCATTGTAGCATTTTTAAGCTTATAAAATGACATATTTGGTAATGGTCTTAATATATAACATATATTTGTAGGCATTTGATATTAAATCAGAATAATTTAAAAATATTTTTTTTCAAGAAAGTGTATACAGCTTAAAAGAAAACTGCCATTTAGTAAACCACATGATCTGCCTTTGAAATCAGTCCTTATACCAAACTTTATCCTCGTTGCATAATATTGCTCAAATAAAATCAAGCTGTTAAGTCTAAATATCAGTTGCTGTTAGTGTTTTTTTTCGCTTGAACACGCACTTTCTGAAGCTAGAACCTATATATGAGTCGTAATACCCGCGATATGTCTTTACACTAAATATATGTATACCTTAAAGAACTGTACAGTTTATACCCGAAGTGTGTGTCACGCAACTCACTGTTCTAGAAATGCAACTATTTTTTTAATGAATGTTTTAGTTTTGTTAGCTCTTAAATACCTTTCTTAGTAATACTTTTTTATGGGAAAAGCATATTATTTATGTGAATTTTGATACTTAAGTAAGGTGTGCATGGGTTTTATTTGTGTTAAAGAAAAATTTTGAATCGCAGGGTCTGGGCTTAAAATTTACCCTGCTGATTTAGTTTAATCTATGCAAAAAAGTATAAAAACAGTTGCTAAGCTATATTGTTTATGTCATCCAGGGTTGGGCGATATTATTGACTCTTACCCCATCAATAAATGGTACATTTCAAAAGGTCATAAAGTTGTACTAAATGTAAAAATAGCTGTTCCACTTATTGCCCACACTCATTGGTCCGTGCATATAACTCCTATATATAATCCATTTTCGTCTATAACAGTACCGAATTTTTTTTCATTCCTTCTATTTCCTTGGGGCAGTTTATGGAGCAATCGTTCCAGATAAAAAAAATCGTGTAAACTATTTAAGCACCGAAGGAAAATAAATCTCCCACCTAAGAATCATTGACATTGATTTCATCACTAATCACTTGCTTCATGCATTTTTTTATTTTTAAATATAACTTACCTACCATGTTTAACTTAAATTATGCAAAAAGAATATTAACAGTGGCTAAGCTATAGTGTTTGGTATCTGGTTTCACTCATATGCTTTCTTTCTCTAATGCATTGAAGACATTGTTAGTATTTGATTATTTATAACTAAGTTTTAAAATGTCAAATACATTAAGTATTTAAATTAAACTCATAAAAGATATAAAGAAAAGTGGTAAAATGATACTGTATTTGATAATAAAGAAAATAATAGTATATAAATATTGTTAAAATATTACGCTAAAAAAACAATGACTATGGTTTGTAAACAAAACGTTAGGTAGATTAACGTTGAACATAAATGTAGACATCTATAGAAAGATTACTGCAAACAATTTTTCGAACGGCTGGATAAAACACATCTCGGAAATACATAAAGGAAACCGTGTAAAGATGTAATTTGCAAACAAATATTAATACTTAAAATTTTTAAAAAAATATATACATAGTCTTGTTAGAGGCGCAACATTACCAGACATAAAAATAAACCGTTTCATCACATTTAGTTCACAACAAAAACACACACACGCACACGCTTACTAATTCAATCACATGCACACACAAAGATAAACACACACAGAGATGGATAGTACCATTAAAAAAATCACATTGAAATAACCGTGGCTCTTTTTACTTTGTTTCCATTTTACAAATTAATATGAGCTCGAACTATGACGTAAAAGTCACAATATTTTATGGCGAGGAACGCCGTCTTGTTAATCTCGACACCAAAACTTTTATTATTTTACGTCTTAATTTTCAATAATTTATTTTATTTTTGGGAGTTACCTCGCATAGCGAGCACCCACACACACGGCTTCGGACGCGCTTAGGCGCAATATATATAGGGACGAGAGCAATGCCCGTGCGAAGCTACGGGTAGGCACAATGAAAATAACTTTATTTGGATTTGAGTTTCACATTCCCCTTAATAATGAGTGTAAACGTATCAGGAAATTAGGGTAGTGACAAATCAAACCCCTTCTTTATAAAAATCACGATATGTGTGTCTAGAAAATATGATGAATTTAAATATTACCCATCAATTTTGGTATTTCTGCTTTAATAACGCGCGCTTTTGTCTATATACTTTACCAGAATAACAAAGGTCCTTAACAGTTACAAAAATCTAATGGGCAAGGCTCAATTTCTTTTTCCATGAATCAAAAAATTAAAACAATATCTTTGATTCCTTTGGTTCTAGGAAAAATCTCTTAAACTCACCCACTCCATTTTATAAGCCAAGTATGAAATTAGTTCAAGACGAATAGGATATTTTTTTAGCGAAGTAACAAAGCAATAAATTTGCAGATACTTGTTTCACTTAAATTACGGATTATTTTTCTTTCTATTTATATTCAAGTCTTTTTTCATTAGAGCTTTTTTAGCTTATAAAATGACTTATCAGTTAGGGTTTAATATATAACATATATTATTAGGCATTTGATTTTAAAACAGAATAGTTTTTTAAAAAATCAGTCTTTATACAAAACTTTATCCTCGTTGTATAATATTGCTCAAATAAAATCAAGTTGTTATGTCACAATATTAGTTGCTGTTAGTGTATTTTTTGCCAGAACAGGGGTAGGCACAATTAAAAAATAACTTTATTTGGTTTAGGGTCTCAAATTTCCCTTAAAAATGAATGTAAATGCATCATGAAATTAGGGTAGTGATAAATAAAACCACTTCTTATAAAATTCACGATATGTGTGTCGAGAAAATAGAAAGTATGATGAATTTAAATATTAACCATCAATTTTGGTATGTCTGTTTTAATAACGCATGCTTTTCTCTATATAATATACTCCTACAGAAAATGAAAGGTACTTAACAGTAGTTATAAAAATCTAATCGGCAAGGCTCAATTTCTTTTCAAATGAATAAAAAAAATATATATATATATATATTTCCATATGATTCCTTTGGTTCTAGGAAAATGCTCTGAAAAACACCAATTCCATTGTATAGTTTAAGCATGAAATTATTTTAATACCTGCGGGTAACTATTGTAGCCAGATAATATTTATTTGAATATATATGCTTAGTGGAGGGAGGAAATATGGTTTATGGGTTTAAAATAAACAGTTTCTTTTCACACGAATATTAACATAAAAACAATGTTTTTTTTTAAATTCCTAGTGATTGATTTTCTAATAAATTATGTCATTTTGAAAGGACTTCCCACTCTTTTCTTCTAGTATTAACAAAGCAATAAATTGGCAGATACTTGTTCCACAAAAATAAAGGATTACTTTTCGTTGTATTTGTATTTAAGCCTTTTTTCCTTGTAGCTTTCTTCTCTTATAAAATGACATATTTGGTAATGGTCTTAATATATAACTTATATTTGTAGACATTTAATATTAAATCAGAATAATTTAAAAATAATTTTTTCAAGAAAGTGTATACAGCTTGAAAGAAAATTGCCATTTAGTAAACCCCATGATCTGCCTTTGAAATCAGTCTTTATACAAAACTTTATCCTCGTTGCATAATATTGCTCAAATAAAATCAAGCTGTTATGTCTATATATCAGTTGCTGTTAGTGTATTTTTTCGCTTGAGCACGCACTTTCTGAAGCTAGAACCTATATATGAGTCGTAATACCCGCGAAATGTCTTTACACTAAATATATGTATACCTTAAAGAACCGTACAGCTTATACCCGAAGTGTGTGCCATGCAACTCATTGTTCTAGAAATGTAACTATTTTTTTTATGAATGTTTTAGTTTTGTTAGCTCTTAAATACCTTTCTTAGTAATAATTTTTTTATGGGAAAAGCATATTATTTATGTGAATTTTGATACTTAAGTAAGGTGTGCATGGGTTTTATTTGTGTTAAAGAAAAATTTTGAATCGCAGGGTCTGGGCTTAAAATTTACCCTGCTGATTTAGTTTAATCTATGCAAAAAGTATAAAAACAGTTGCTAAGCTATATTGTTTATGTCATCCAGGGTTGGGTGATATTATTGACTCTTACCCCATCAATAAATGGTACATTTCAAAAGGTCATAAAGTTGTACTAAATGTAAAAATAGCTGTTCCACTTATTACCCACACTCATTGGTCCGTGCATATAACTCCTATATATAACCCATTTTCGTATATAACAGTACCGAATTTTTTTTTCATTCCTTCTATTTCCTTGTGGCAGTTTATGGAGCAATCGTTCCAGAAAAAAAAATCGAGTAAACTATTTAAGCACCGAAGGAAAATAAATCTCCTACCTAAGAATCATTGGCATTGATTTCATCACTAATCACTTGCTTCATGCATTTTTTATTTATAAATATAACTTACCTAGCATGTTTAACTTAATTTAGGCAAAAAGAATATTAACAGTGGCTAAGCTATAGTGTTTGGTAGCTGGTTTCACTCATGTGCTTTCCTTCTCTAATGCATTGTATACATTGTTAGTATTAGATTATTTATAACTTATAACTAACTTTTAAAATGTCAAATACATTAAGTATTTAAATTAAACTTATAAACGATATAAAGAAAATGTGTAAAATGATACTGTGTATTTGATAATATAGAAAATAATAATATATAAATATTGTTAAAATATTACGCTAAAAAAACAATGACTATGGTTTGTAAACAAAAATGTTAGGTAGATTAACGTTGAACATAAATGTAGTCATCTGGAGAAAGACCAAAGCAAATAAATTTTTTGAACGGCTGGATAAAATACATCTCGAAAATACTCACAGAAAACAGTGTAAAGATGTAATTTGCTAATTAATATTAATTCAGTATTTTTTTTTAAAAAGCATATATACGTAGTTTTGTTAGAGGCGCAACATTACCAGACAAAAAAATAAACCGTTTCATCACATTTATTTCACAACAAAAACACACACACACACACTCACTAATTCAACCACGCGCACACACAAAGATAAACACACACAGAGATGGATAGTACCATTAAAAAATCACATTGAAATAACCGCGGCTCTTTTTACTTTGTTTCCATTTTACACATTAATATGAGCTCGAACTATGACGTAAAAGTCACAATATTTTATGGCGAGAAACGCCGTCTTGTTAATCTTGACACCAAAACTTTTATTATTTTACGTCTTAATTTTCAATAATTTATTTTATTTTCGGGAGTTACCCCGCATAGCGAGCACCCACACACACGGCTTCGGACGCGCTTAGGCGCAATATATATAGGGATATTAAGAGGGGAAACTTTGAGAATTATTTGAAGGGTGCTTTTAATTTTAAGGTGCATGAGTTGATAATTTTGCCGAACCTTCGGTGGCAAAACTATTTCTTAGCCACTGATAATATCATTTTTGCATAGCTTAAACTAAACCAGCAGGGTAAATGTTAAGCCCAAACCGTGTGATTCAACGTGTGTCTTTTAAACAGATAAAATATATTCCCCAACCCCCCTACCCTAGGTATCAATATTCCCATAAATATTATATAGCTCGATAAAAACATATCCTTTTTGTCCTGAACAAAGTTCATGCATAAACTGTAAAGTAATGGGTGTTGTAATTAACGGGTAGACTACTGATAAAGCTAACAAAACAAAACAAGCAAAAAAATATGTGGGATATTGCTAAAATAATACGATGGCATGGTACGCGCTTCGGGTAATAACTGTTGAGTTGTCTATTGGCGCAAGTGTGTGTGAGGGGGTGGGTATGTGGGCGCGTTTGTGTTTTGGTTATTTCTGTCTGCTAATGTTGAATCTCTAAAAAGACTGTGGCGATAAAAATGTGTAATGTATATATTAAATGGCTTAGTGGTCTAGAGTTGTATTATAGGTGATCACACGAATCGATCCTTATCCACAAGGATACCTTTAACTACCTCAACACAATTGACATATAATCATATAACAAACCAAGTAATGTAAATTAAATTAATGAAATTTATTTACATTTAAGATTAGATCTGCTAATGAATTCATATAAACAAATTACTCGATGATTTAAGATAATCCAACTATAATCCCTTCTGATATATCCATCACTTAATAGTTTAATATAATCTAGCAATAGTCTCTTCTAGCATAGGGTTATCATCATCAGGCGTTGTCCCAACTCAATGTTCACCATTAATATACTTATATTGTTATTAGTATTAGAGTCATGGGAATCCCGCTGAGTAATAGCACGATTCTCTTCTTCTGGTTGTTACACTATATTGCTGACCGTTAGTGAACCATACTCCCAAGATTGGTCTGCGGTGGTTAGTTCACAGAGGATGCTTGATCGAGTGTTCTTTCTCAGGGTTCAGCTGGTTGTAATACTGTTTCCCTCTGGAGTCTGCTGGGTTCGACGATTTCTGTTATCTTCCGTTGATTATCACATTATCTTCCTAATAAGGGAATAAAACTTCGCCTACTATTAGACGACTTCAATTGACATAGTATGTCATATTGGCATCGGCTAAGTATAGGATACGTGTGGCCGGCTTCAATTCGCACAATAGTATATGGTGTCGAATTGGCTTCAATCAGTACAATTGTGCGACTGATTGGCTTCAGAAGAATACTAGTATGTATTCAACTGGTTTGTAGTTTGATGCTTGAAGAGCAGGTCATGTGCAGCCAAGGATGATCTGTCTAAGCATTGTCGCCACCTACAACAATTCCTCCTGGTGTATGGCCGGGTCAGGATTCTACACGCCTGTGTAGTAGGTCAAGCAGATCACTGGATTTACGTGCACCAGGAACAAGTCTAAAAATAGAAATAAGCCCAGTGTAGCTTTCTAAGGCTATATTTATTCTTTGTCCACCTTTAGCACTGAACCTTCAGAGCACAGTACCAAAAGGGATCTCATAATTTTGCATGGATAAAAATTATCGTTAAGGTTGTATAGGTTATATATAACCACGGGTGCAGACATGAATGGGGGTTAATATTAGAATTAACGTAACTTATTTTATACATTTATATCGTATTCCATCTGACCGATGGAAACGAGTGTAACTATATATGATTAAAAGTAAGGAATATGCGGGATATTTAAATCCTCGTATAGTATGACATGGTGAACTAAGATTAATTCAACGATCATGACATGTATCAATTATAGTTCAATAATTAACATTCAATTAATGGCAACAAAAGAAATAATATACAATAATATACAATGCTTAAGTAAATTAGTTAGAGTCAGTCCTACCGGTGCTGGTTTAAAAAAGTTGGCCTTTCCACTTCAAGAATGAAATACCAAGTCCGTTAAATTGAGAATGTATTCACTATGTCGGTGATCAACTTCAGTGAGATCTTGGCAGGAAAAGGACGAAATTCTCATGACGTGGAAATTAATTACTTTCTGATTGGATGTTACTCACGTTCCGTTGGCCGTTGTTTTATAAGTGAGTACCCCGTATTTGACTAATTACTAACTTCCGCTGCTTGCATTTTGATATTTCAATTAATCAGAGTTCATTCCCTTTTATTGTTTATGTATTATGGTGTACCAGTGTTATCTTCTTAAAGACTTAAACCATTCATATTTGTTTGAAATTGCGGCTTTTCGTTATTGTAATAGATTATCGGCTTTAGCATCAGAAAAGTGTGTCTTCCGTATAAAAAAATATATTGCACGCAGTCATACGGATCGGCATTTGATGCATGAAGCCAGTGATTAGTAAAGAAAACAATGCCAATGTTTGTGAGGTTGGAGATTTATTTACCCAAGGCCGTACCCAGACTTTTTAAGGGGGGCTCGCAATCTTGTCGCGAAGGCATTTCATGTTAAGATAAGACAAACCTCTCATAACGAGTACCTCTCATAACGAGATTTTCGCATAACGAGCAACATTTTTATGGAAAAAGTTGCTCCCTTAACGAGCGAAGATTCGCATAACGAGTGACGCAGAAAGGGAAACTCCCTTTTTCCTGGAAACTCATTAGTGATCCGACACTTCCACCCTGATGTATTATTCTGTGTTCAGCATTCGGTTTCTTAGCGTATTGTTTTTGTGTGTGATCAATCGATTTTACGACATTATTTGTAATTTTTTTATGTGCAAAGTTTAATAAACTAATAAATTATCTTCGAAAAAAAACAAAAGAAGACAATCATAGGAGAGGAAAAAAAACTGTTGAAATTAAACGAAATAACACTTAAAAGCGAGAACAAGGCTGCGAAGCTTCGGCGCAACTACAATCGGCCAACATCAACGATCTGCACTATTCTTAAGAACAATTAATGAGATGGGTGCTTCAAATGTAGTGTCAAGAATGTCTACGAAACGGTTACATCATATTTTCGTCAAATTTTGAAGCGTCTGCAAAAACAAATGTCTTTAACAGTTTTCAATTCAAAAGCAATAATTATTTGTCATAAATTTATATTTTTGTTTAGGTTTTTTATTTCAAATCTAAATTGTATTTTAGTTGTTTCACTCTTTAACAATTCATAAGTTTTTTTATTTGAATAAATGTTAATTTTTTTTTATGAAAAATGAGTATTTTTTTCATTATGGAACGAATTATCGTATTATACATTGATTTGTATGGGAAAAATTATTTCGTATAACGAGTGTTTCGTTGAACAAATAAGACTCCGGAACAAATTAATCTCGTTATGAGATGTTTGACTGTGCCTACAATTGATGGTTCTATGACTTCAAATTTGGATGAGAATGTTTAATCAATAATTATGTACCTATTGAGGGCGTTGATTAAAGTTCTCGTCTTTTTTGCCTCGTTTTCCAATAATATATATATATATTCAGTGCATACAGTGACCAATAAAGTAGGTTTTCATCCAATAAATAATTAACACTGTAAATTAAAACTTCCAAAATAGTATTTTATTTAAAAATGCAAGTACTCGATCATTCATTTCATTTCTTAACAAATGAAATCTACAGGTGCCAGCGTTAAAGATTTTGAATTACGTACATTATGGTACAGAACTGACAAGGCGGAAGACCACGTTACTATGGGGTTTATTTTAGAACATCTTCGATGTAAATCCTTCTTGGATTTTTGTTAACAAATATTTTTAAAACACTGTTTTCATTGATATTGAAATCGTACTGATGCACCAATGCAAGTCTTTCCTGCACCATTGAACATCTCATGTAATTGTATAAACGTCGGAGTGCACTGAACCTTCGCTCACTCGCGAAGGAAATCACAGGAGCACACACGCAATTTTAAGTAAGCAATAAATATTTGGATACATCGATTCATTGCAATGTTTTATAGCTTCCATGCAATTTGTTTGATAGCTTTGACTATTCGCATTGGCTGAACCTCAATTTCCACCCGGTAAACTCTTCAGGCAGCACTTCTGGTGAAGGCAGATCTTGCTTATATAAATCCACATCGCCTTTTAGATCTTCATACATACAATTTCTAACAGCACTTGGCACTAGAGCTAACAGTTGTGAGGATGTTAAGCCAGAGAACCGCATGTATGGTTCAGCAATGATGTGCTCCAGAAATGGATTAATTAAGTTCCGCAGATAATGTTGGATTGGCACACATTGCTTCGGTAGATTTGCTGCTTAGCAATTCTGGGCATTGAAGCTTCAGCTCCTACAGACTACGCCATGATAATGATATGATCATAAGTGTTTTGAAAATAAGAATCTACATTTGTTCTAATCTCTCTAAACTCTTGCTTGACATTTCGATAAGCCGGAATTATGTCCATTGCTTCTTTCTAAAGTTCGACTGTTATTCCTTCCAGCCTAGAGAACAGTTTGTACGTTACAACAACAAAAAGTCACAATAAATGAGAAGTTACACAAGGAATGAAGAAGTGACTTTGCTCGAGACTTACTGTCCGTGTCCCAATCACAATTTATAGTCAACATTGGATCAAATCTTTGGTCGTTGTGTTTTCATTGTGGCATTGAAATTATCTCAAGAGTGTGAAAAATGTAAACATACGATTAATAGAATTGCTTGTAAGCTTCGTGGCGCTCAGTCCATCTTGCTTTGAACAAACCTGTAAGTGCCTTCCGTTTAGCAATTTCAAAGACTTGTTTGTATGACGTTTTTCAAAAAGGCCTCGCGCTTTGGGCTGTTGTTAAAAAAAGGCAGGTTTCTTTTAATAAATGTTTCAATCATGTTACGCACATCGGGAAGTCTGTACGAATATGTGATCACTAGGTTTAGAGCGAGATTGCTGCAGTGTGTGTATGCCACCAAAGGGGCCTCTCGCAGAATACGCGCTTGAACTCCTGAGACAGCGCCCGACATAGATGCAGCGCCATCATAACACTGGCCCCTCACATTCTGTAATGGGATCCCCAAATCTCTCAATAATGTTAAGATCTATTTGTTACAAAAAAAGGGCACACATTCGCAAAATGGGGTTCGTTCAAACGTACGACCCTCCCCCTCCCTTGCGTACGGCCATGATTTACCTAATGTGCTTAAATAAAATACGAGATTTTTCTTTCTGGAACGATTACTCCATAAACTGCCCTAAAGGTATAGATGGATTGAACAAAAAAAGTTCGGTACTGCTAAAGACGAAAATGGATTATATATAGGGGTTATATGCACAGGCGTAAAAGAGAAGCTAATAAGTTGTACAGTTATTTTTAAATTGAGTGGCAACCTTCTGATCTTTTTAAAGTACTTTTCATTGGTAGGGGCAGGAGTCAATATTATCACCCCTCACTTGGTTTGCAACTGTTTATATGCTTTTTGCATAACTTAAACTAAACCAGGAGAGTAGATTTTAAGCCCAAACCCGGCAATTTAAAGTGTTTCTTTAAAGCAAATAAACCCCATTCACACATTACTTAAGCATCAATATTTACATAAGCAATATCTGCCTGATAACAAAAAATAACCTTTCCTTTGAATAAGGTGATGCTTAGACTGGAAATAGAAAGAATGTTTCGGATAGCTTTTCCCATGATAAAAGTAATCCTAAGAACAGGTACTTAAGAACTAACGAATGATGAAACATTCATTTTAAAAAGAAAATGGGAAGATTTCAAGAACAATGCGGTTGCATGGCATCCACTTCGGATAAAAACTATTGTTCATTAAGGTGTAAATATATTTAGTGTGAAGAAATATCACGGGTAATACGACTTATATAAAGGATCTAGCATCAGAAAGTGCGTGTTCTGTCGAAAAAACAAACTAATCTCATATTCTTACAAGCTGTTATAATTTTATTAGAGCAATATTATGCAACAAATAAAAATTTCTTATAAAGACTGATTTCAAAGGCAGATCATGTGGTGCACTAAATAGCAGTTTTCTTTTAAACTGTATAAATTTTATTGAAAAACGTGTGTGTTCTTTTTTAACCATTCTGATTTAATATCAAATAGTAAATGTTATATATTAAGACCTTGAATAATATGACGATTTATAAGCTGAAAAAAAAGAGAAAAAAGCTTATATATAAATACAAAGAAAAATAATCGGTTTATTTTAGTGGAACATGTATCTGCCAATTTATTGCATTGTTACTACTAGAAGAAGTTAGCGTGAGGCCATTTAAAATGACATAATAATTTATTAGAAGATGAATCTCTAAGCATTTCTTTAAAAGCAAAAAAAAATAATATTTTATTATTCATGTGAAAAGAAACCATGTCTTTTAAACTAATAAACCTTATTTTCCACCCTCCACTAGGCATAAATATTCCTATAAATATTATCTGCCTCAATCAAATATCCTCATCGTCTTGAACTAATTTCATGCTTAGACTATAAAATTGAATGTGTGTTATAGGGAGCTTTTCTTGGAACCAAGGAATCATATGGAAAGATATTGTTTTCATGTTATGAGTCATGTGAAAAGAAATTGAGTCTTGCCCATTAGAGTTTTGTAACTGTTAAGGATCTTTGTTATTCTGGTAGAGTATACAGAGAAAAGCATGCGTAATTAAAGCAGAAATACCAAAGTTGATATTTAAATTAATCATACGTTCTATTTTCTCGACACACATATCGTGATTTTTATGAAAAAATGGTTTGATTTTTTTGTTCTCCGAATTTCCTGATGCGTTTATGCTCTTCTATAATTTTTTAAGGGGAATTTGAGACCCAAGAACGAAATATAGTTATTTTATTGGGCTTACCCCGTAGCATAGCACGGGCAATGTGCTCGTCTTATCCCTATATATATTGCGCCTAAGCGCGTCCGTGTGTGGGTGCTCGCTATGCGGGGTAACTCCCGAAAATAAAATAAATTATTGAAAACGTAAAATAATAAACATGTTGGTGTCGAGATTAACAAGACGGCGTTTCTCGCAATAAAATATTGTGACTTTTACGTCATAGTTCGAGCTCATATTAATTTGTAAAATGGATACAAAGTAACAAGAGCCGCGGTTATTTCAATGAAATGTGATTTTTTTTAATGGCACTATCTGTTTGTGTGTTTGTGTTTGTGTGTGCAAGTGTGTGAATAAAGTGAGTGTGTGTGTGTGTCTATGTTGTGAACTAAATGTGATTAAACGGTTTATTTTTATGTGTGGTAATGTTGCGCCTCTAACAAGATTACGTATATCTTTTTTTTTAATTTTTAATAATTAATATATATTTGCAAATTACATCTTTACACTGTTTGCTTTATGTATTTTCGAGATGTATGTCATCCAGCCATTCGAAAAATTTATTTGCTTTCATCTTTCTCCAACAGTCTACATTTATGTTCAACGTTAATTTACCTAACGTTTTGTTTACAAACCACAGTCACAGTTTTCTTTAGTATAATATTTTAGCAATATTTATATTGATATACTATTATTTTGTTTATTTTTATAACTTTTCGTAATATCCTCATATATGCTTAAATTTAAATACTTAATGTATTTGACATTTTAAAAGTCAGTTATAAATAATCAAATACTAACAATGTCTTCAATGCATTAGAGAAAGAAAGCACATGAGTGAAACCAGATACCAAACACTATAGCTTAGCCACTGTTAATTTTCTTTTTGCATAAATTAAGTTAAACATGCAAGGTAAGTTATATTTATAAATTAAAAAATGCATAAAGCAAGTGATTAGTGATGAAAGCAATGCCAATGATTCTTAGGTGGTAATATTTATTTTCCTTCGGTGCTTAAATAGTTTAGACGATTTTTTTTCTGGAAAGATTGCTCCATAAACTGCCCCAAGGAAATAGAATGAATGAAAAAAAAAGTCGGTACTGTTATAGACGAAAATGGATTATATATAGGAGTTATATGCACGGACCAATGAGTGTGGGTAATAAGTGGAACAGCTATTTTTATATTGAGTACAACTTTATGACCTTTTGAAATGTACCATTTATTGGTCAATAATATCGCCCAACCCTGGATGACATAAACACTATAGCTTAGCAAATGTTTTTATACTTTTGCATATATTAAACTAAATCAGCAGGGTAAATTTTAAGCCCAGACATTGCGATTCAAAATGTTTTTTTTAAAACAAATAAAACCCATGCACACCTTACTTAAGCATCAAAATTCACATAAATAATATGCTTTTTATGAGTTGGGTGGCACACACTTCGGGTATAAACTGTACGGTTCTTTAAGGTATACATATATTTAGTGTAAAGACATATCGTGGGTATTACGATTCATATATAGGTTCTAGCATCAGAAAGTGCGTGCTCAAGCGAAAAATACACTAACAGCAACTGATATTTAGACATAACAGCTTGATTTTATTTGAGCAATATTATGCAACGAGGATAAAGTTTTGTATAAAGACTGATTTCAAAGGCAGCTCATGTGGTTTACTAAATGGCAGTTTTCTTTTAAGCTGTATACACTTTCTTGAAAAAAATTATATTTAAATTATTCTGATTTAATATCAAATGCCTACAAATATATGTTATATATTAAGACCATTATCAAATATGTCAAAAGACCATTACCAAATATGTCATTTAATAAGCTAAAAAAAGCTACAATGAAAAAAGGCTTAAATACAAATACAACGAAAAGTAATCATTTTGTTTAGTGGAACAAGTATCTGCCAATTTATTGCTTTGTTAATACTAGAAGAAAAGAGTGGGACGTCCTTTCAAAATGACATAATTTATTAGAAAATCAATCTCTATGAATTTAAAAAAAAATAGTTTTTATGTTAATATTCGTGTGAAAAGAAGATGCGTATTTTTTTTTTTAGTTGTTTATTTTTTGTTTTTTTTTTTTTTTTTTTGATTTTTTTTTTTTTTTTTTTTGTTTTTTTTATATTTTATAAATATTAATATTAGCTTTTATAATAGTTTATTTTATTAATTTTTATATATTTATATTTTTTAGTTTGTTTATATATATTATAAAATAATTATATTTATGTATTATATTTTATTTTTTTTTTTGATATGTTTTTTTTTATGATTTGTTTAAATATTAAATATTTTTTTTTTGTTTTATAGAATTAATTACATTGAATATAAATAAAATTTATAAAGTTTGACTATTCAATCATCCGATTTACTATTCCTTTCTCACAACATACAATATTTTTACGTTGTTGGTTTGTTAATATAGATTGGTTTTCTTTACTTTTTATACTGTTTTTTATTCTTGTTATCATTATAATATCCTCTATTACCCTTTTGTCTTATATATTATATAAGTCTTTTATTATTTGAAATTTTCATTTTATTATATTTATTTTTTTTAGTTTAAGTTTTTTTTTTTTAATTTTGACATTATAGTATTTTGATTATTATAATTTGTCTTTTTTTTTATTTTTTGGTCTTAGATGTATTTTCTTTATGTAAATTAATCATTTTTATTTTTTTTTTTTATATTCTTTATCAAATCCTTCCAATATTTATATTTATTTTGTCTGTTTTATACTCTTAATAGTTATATTTTAGTATTTTTAATTAATTAGTATTAATTAATTGGAACACTCCTAAACCCAATTATTTTTTTTGTTTATTATTCGCCTTTTTTTCCGTTTTTTATATATATTTTTAAATTTTATAATTCTTTTATTTATTTTTAATTATTTTATTTTTCTTCGTTGTATTTTTTTTAATTCTACTTATATTTATATTTATTTTTATATTTTGTTAGACGTATCATTTTATTTTTTTTGGATTTAATGGGTATTTTTCCTTTGATTTAACTTTATATTTTTTTCTATTATTATTTCTTTTTTCTTTTAATATTATAGATCTTAATTTGTAGGCCATTTAGATCATGTTGTACATTATACAATTCCGCCTTTAAGTGAATTATTATAATTATATAAAGTATTGTTTATATTGCTAAGGGCATGTTATTGTAAGAGCATTTTTTCATTTAGAGGAATTTGTAATTTTATACATCTGTATCTTCATAGATGTATATTATTTATTAAAAAATATATATTATATATTTTTTTTCAAGAAAGTGTTTGGTGAAGGTTGTTATTATTATTTATATCGGATGCGTTTCTAAAAAGTATGTTAATAAATAAAAAAGAAATAGTAATGGAGAAAAAAGAACATTCTTTGTATTTTATTTTCTGCGTTTTATATTGTGCTCATCTATTTTAGTGTACGTACTACATGCAGTGGCTAATTTGGTTTCTCTCTCTGAAAGTTGGCTCTTTCTCTGGCATCGGTTGATGGGCGCATATCTTTGGGTAGCTCGGTTTCTGTTAACGTGAAGCTTTGGGCTACTTTGAGTGTTTACGAGAGTGCGATTCAGCCACGACGGCGCATGATCGTACATCTGTTTGCAGAGATTACTCATGTCTGGTCTAGACCCCATCTATTAGTGTGTTCTGACTACAAGTTTCGGTATCTCCTTCTAGCTCATTC
>CALYLW010002340.1:0-54484 GCA_944989445.1 Ampullaceana balthica | reverse complement strand
TACTCATTGAAATGCTGGAGGAAAATTATTGTTTAAATGAGGATTATAAAGGCTGATTATAACATTTTATTATATTATTATGCTATTAATCTAATTATTTTATCCTGAAAAAATAAATATAAAGTTTTCTTGATATCGTTGTTATAAAAATACAAATATTACGAAATAGTTGTAAAATTGTAAAAAAATATATAAATTTTAAAAAAAGTTTAGTCAAAGCGCGGGGCCCTAAAATGCGCGGGGCCCAAAGCGGTTGCCTCGTTTGCTTTGTCCTAAGGCCGGGCCTGCATACATATTATATTATTAATATACAATCTATACTATGTAGTTTTAAAAAATATTTTAGAATTAATTTACACTTACTTACAAGTAAACTGTTTTATAATTTATAACTAAATTTTATTTTTAAAAATCTTTGGTTAAAGAAAAATATTTAAAATATTCAGGGCGTGTGAGAGTAAGGTTTGGGCGAATTTTTGGAAAATGTTGAAAAGGGGGGGGGGCGGGGGGGGGGCAATCACATAAACATTTATGTTTGAAATTTTATTTTCCTTTCCCATAATAATTATTTAATTAAAAGCCATCTTCAACACAGTTTGTTTATAAATATTTGTGAATTAAAAGGCGATAAAATTATATTAATTATAGAAAGTGAGAATAACAGAATAAAAACTGTTACGCGTAATTAGGTTAAAAAAAAATAAAATTGCAACGAAAAACAGATTGTTCTGATGGTAATCATAGCATTGATAAATTTTTCAAGTGAAAAAACACACACACACACACACAAAACAGGAAAACAAAACTTCAACAAAAAAAGCTGAACAAACCACCTATACGAATTTATCAGACAAAATATTATTTTCTGTTTTAAGTCACTTTCAAAAAAACTTTGGTCCCTAAATGCTTTTTAAAAATCTTGTTTAAATGTTAGTGAGGTGTGTGTGAAAGTTCTCTCAATTAAATCTCATCCCTTTCCCGTCATAACTTTAGCTGATAAAATCGATGTTTGAAATTATGAACATGGAGGCTAAACAAATTCTTTGTGATAAAAAAATTAGTAACATTTCAATCTGTTCAACCTGCTTTGGATTTCTAGGTCAATAAGTTTGTACATGTTTACTTGGCTTCCTCCAGTTGAACATGTTTACTTGGCTTCCTCCAGTTGAACATGTTTACTTGGCTTCCTCCAGTTGAACATGTTTACTTGGCTTCCTCCAGTTGAACATGTTTACTTGGCTTCCTCCAGTTGAACATGTTTACTTGGCTTCCTCCAGTTGAACATGTTTACTTGGCTTCCTCCAGTTGAACATGTTTACTTGGCTTCCTCCAGTTGAACATGTTTACTTGGCTTCCTCCAGTTGAACATGTTTACTTGGCTTCCTCCAGTTGAACATGTTTACTTGGCTTCCTCCAGTTGAAAATATTCAGATTATAAAGAAGGCAATCATTCGTCCAACCTTCCTGACGCGTTTCATGACAATATAGTTTGGTGTAGCTAATAGAGTCCTTGTTGACAAATGACAATATAGGGTGGCCAAAAAAAAAGTGGGACCGCCTAGAGTTGTTTTTTTATTTGTAGGTTTCAAAACGAGAGAAGTATATGAAGCATTTGGTTTACAGACGAAAAGATATTTACTCTCGCCACACCAGTAAATTCACAAAATGATCGTGTTTATTCTGAAGCAAGAAAGAAAAAACAAGTTCCTTCAACGAGTCTCATACGCGAACGTGAACATTTCAGTCGTGGCATCATGGTTTCGGTAGGTGTGTCTCGGATGGGAAAAACTAGTGTAGTATTTGTTGAACCTGGAGCGAAAGTGAACAGTGAGTATTATTGTGATAACGTGAACAGTGAGTATTATTGTGATAAAGTGAACAGTGAGTATTATTGTGATAAAGTGAACAGTGAGTATTATTGTGATAAAGTGAACATTGAATTCGTGGCATCATGGTTTCGGTAGGTGTGTCTCGGATGGGAACAACCAGTGTAGTATTTGTTGAACCTGGAGCGAAAGTGAACAGTGAGTATTATTGTGATAAAGTGAACAGTGAGTATTATTGTGATCACGTGAACAGTGAGTATTATTGTGATAAAGTGAACAGTGAGTATTATTGTGATAAAGTGAACAGTGAGTATTATTGTGATAAAGTGAACAGTGAGTATTATTGTGATAAAGTGAACAGTGAGTATTATTGTGATAAAGTGAACAGTGAGTATTATTGTGATAAAGTGAACAGTGAGTATTATTGTGATCACGTCCTAAGACAAGGATTGCTTCCGGATATTCGAGCAAGATGTAATCAATCATCACAACTGGACACTGCAACAAGACGGAGCTCCTACGAACACGGCAAGAAACACGATAAACTATCTTCGTTGGGAGAATGTCACCTTCATTGAACCAGACATGTGGCCACCAAATAGCCAGGATCTAAACCCGGTAGATTATGCTATTTGGCGTGCCCTCCAACAAAAAGTCTACTTTCGTCGTAAATTTGCAACATTAAGACAACTGAAATTGGACATTGTTGAAGAGTGACAACATTTGTCTCAGCGGTTTATAAACAAGAGCATTGACCTGTGGCGAAGACGTATAGAAAAAACTTTTGAGAACTGAGGAGGGCACATCGAATTTGAATTCTGATTTTATAATAATTTAACATTTGGCAACAATTTACTTGATGTTTTGTAGAAAACAGTTACAAAAACATTTTTGGAGCCACCCTGTATAGTTTGGTGTAGCTAATAGAGTCCTTGTTGCAGTCAATCATTAAATGAAACTGAAAACAATTTTTATTTGTGAATTTAATCGGAACGACAGCGTTTCAAATGCCATCAAATTCAAATCTTTTTAAAATATTAAAACAGTTTTGTTTAAAGCTGATGGAGACATTCGGCACGACAATAGATATGTAAGTGTGCACCACAATAGATATGTAAGTGTGCACAATAGATATGTAAGTGTGCACAATAGATATGTAAGTGTGCACAATAGATATGTAAGTGTGCACAATAGATATGTAAGTGTGCACAATTGATATGTAAGTGTGCACAATAGATATGTAAGTGTGCACAATAGATATGTAAGTGTGCACAATAGATATGTAAGTGTGCACAATAGATATGTAAGTGTGCACAATAGATATGTAAGTGTGCACAATAGATATGTAAGTGTGCACAATAGATATGTAAGTGTGCACAATAGATATGTAAGTGTGCACAATAGATATGTAAGTGTGCACAATAGATATGTAAGTGTGCACAATAGATATGTAAGTGTGCACAATAGATATGTAAGTGTGCACAATAGATATGTAAGTGTGCACAATAGATATGTAAGTGTGCACAATAGATATGTAAGTGTGCACAATAGATATGTAAGTGTGCACAATAGATATGTAAGTGTGCACAATAGATATGTAAGTGTGCACAATAGATATGTAAGTGTGCACAATAGATATGTAAGTGTGCACAATAGATATGTAAGTGTGCACAATAGATATGTAAGTGTGCACAATAGATATGTAAGTGTGCACAATAGATATGTAAGTGTGCACAATAGATATGTAAGTGTGCACAATAGATATGTAAGTGTGCACAATAGATATGTAAGTGTGCACAATAGATATGTAAGTGTGCACAATAGATATGTAAGTGTGCACAATAGATATGTAAGTGTGCACAATAGATATGTAAGTGTGCACAATAGATATGTAAGTGTGCACAATAGATATGTAAGTGTGCACAATAGATATGTAAGTGTGCACAATAGATATGTAAGTGTGCACAATAGATATGTAAGTGTGCACAATAGATATGTAAGTGTGCACAATAGATATGTAAGTGTGCACAATAGATATGTAAGTGTGCACAATAGATATGTAAGTGTGCACAATAGATATGTAAGTGTGCACAATAGATATGTAAGTGTGCACAATAGATATGTAAGTGTGCACAATAGATATGTAAGTGTGCACAATAGATATGTAAGTGTGCACAATAGATATGTAAGTGTGCACAATAGATATGTAAGTGTGCACAATAGATATGTAAGTGTGCACAATAGATATGTAAGTGTGCACAATAGATATGTAAGTGTGCACAATAGATATGTAAGTGTGCACAATAGATATGTAAGTGTGCACAATAGATATGTAAGTGTGCACAATAGATATGTAAGTGTGCACAATAGATATGTAAGTGTGCACACAATAGATATGTAAGTGTGCACAATAGATATGTAAGTGTGCACAATAGATATGTAAGTGTGCACAATAGATATGTAAGTGTGCACAATAGATATGTAAGTGTGCACAATAGATATGTAAGTGTGCACAATAGATATGTAAGTGTGCACAATAGATATGTAAGTGTGCACAATAGATATGTAAGTGTGCACAATAGATATGTAAGTGTGCACAATAGATATGTAAGTGTGCACAATAGATATGTAAGTGTGCACAATAGATATGTAAGTGTGCACAATAGATATGTAAGTGTGCACCACAATAGATATGTAAGTGTGCACAATAGATATGTAAGTGTGCACCACAATAGATATGTAAGTGTGCACAATAGATATGTAAGTGTGCACCACAATAGATATGTAAGTGTGCACAATAGATATGTAAGTGTGCACAATAGATATGTAAGTGTGCACAATAGATATGTAAGTGTGCACCACAATAGATATGTAAGTGTGCACCACAATAGATATGTAAGTGTGCACAATAGATATGTAAGTGTGCAAAATAGATATGTAAGTGTGCACAATAGATATGTAAGTGTGCACAATAGATATGTAAGTGTGCACAATAGATATGTAAGTGTGCACAATAGATATGTAAGTGTGCACAATAGATATGTAAGTGTGCACAATAGATATGTAAGTGTGCACAATAGGTATGTAAGTGTGCACAATAGATATGTAAGTGTGCACAATAGATATGTAAGTGTGCACAATAGATATGTAAGTGTGCACAATAGATATGTAAGTGTGCACAATAGATATGTAAGTGTGCACAATAGATATGTAAGTGTGCACAATAGATATGTAAGTGTGCACAATAGATATGTAAGTGTGCACCACAATAGATATGTAAGTGTGCACAATAGATATGTAAGTGTGCACCACAATAGATATGTAAGTGTGCACAATAGATATGTAAGTGTGCACCACAATAGATATGTAAGTGTGCACAATAGATATGTAAGTGTGCACAATAGATATGTAAGTGTGCACAATAGATATGTAAGTGTGCACCACAATAGATATGTAAGTGTGCACCACAATAGATATGTAAGTGTGCACAATAGATATGTAAGTGTGCAAAATAGATATGTAAGTGTGCACAATAGATATGTAAGTGTGCACAATAGATATGTAAGTGTGCACAATAGATATGTAAGTGTGCACAATAGATATGTAAGTGTGCACAATAGATATGTAAGTGTGCACAATAGATATGTAAGTGTGCACAATAGATATGTAAGTGTGCACAATAGATATGTAAGTGTGCACAATAGATATGTAAGTGTGCACAATAGATATGTAAGTGTGCACAATAGATATGTAAGTGTGCACAATAGATATGTAAGTGTGCACAATAGATATGTAAGTGTGCACAATAGATATGTAAGTGTGCACAATAGATATGTAAGTGTGCACAATAGATATGTAAGTGTGCACAATAGATATGTAAGTGTGCACAATAGATATGTAAGTGTGCACAATAGATATGTAAGTGTGCACAATAGATATGTAAGTGTGCACAATAGATATGTAAGTGTGCACAATAGATATGTAAGTGTGCACAATAGATATGTAAGTGTGCACAATAGATATGTAAGTGTGCACAATAGATATGTAAGTGTGCACAATAGATATGTAAGTGTGCACAATAGATATGTAAGTGTGCACAATAGATATGTAAGTGTGCACAATAGATATGTAAGTGTGCACAATAGATATGTAAGTGTGCACAATAGATATGTAAGTGTGCACAATAGATATGTAAGTGTGCACAATAGATATGTAAGTGTGCACAATAGATATGTAAGTGTGCACAATAGATATGTAAGTGTGCACAATAGATATGTAAGTGTGCACAATAGATATGTAAGTGTGCACAATAGATATGTAAGTGTGCACAATAGATATGTAAGTGTGCACCACAATAGATATGTAAGTGTGCACAATAGATATGTAAGTGTGCACAATAGATATGTAAGTGTGCACAATAGATATGTAAGTGTGCACAATAGATATGTAAGTGTGCACAATAGATATGTAAGTGTGCACAATAGATATGTAAGTGTGCACAATAGATATGTAAGTGTGCACCACAATAGATATGTAAGTGTGCACAATAGATATGTAAGTGTGCACCACAATAGATATGTAAGTGTGCACAATAGATATGTAAGTGTGCACCACAATAGATATGTAAGTGTGCACAATAGATATGTAAGTGTGCACCACAATAGATATGTTAGTGTGCACAATAGATATGTAAGTGTGCACAATAGATATGTAAGTGTGCACAATAGATATGTAAGTGTGCACCACAATAGATATGTAAGTGTGCACCACAATAGATATGTAAGTGTGCACAATAGATATGTAAGTGTGCACAATAGATATGTAAGTGTGCACAATAGATATGTAAGTGTGCACAATAGATATGTAAGTGTGCACAATAGATATGTAAGTGTGCACAATAGATATGTAAGTGTGCACAATAGATATGTAAGTGTGCACAATAGATATGTAAGTGTGCACAATAGATATGTAAGTGTGCACAATAGATATGTAAGTGTGCACAATAGATATGTAAGTGTGCACAATAGATATGTAAGTGTGCACAATAGATATGTAAGTGTGCACAATAGATATGTAAGTGTGCACAATATATATGTAAGTGTGCATAATAGATATGTAAGTGTGCACAATAGATATGTAAGTGTGCACAATAGATATGTAAGTGTGCACAATAGATATGTAAGTGTGCACAATTTCAAACGAATTGAACAACACGAAGCAGGTGAACTAACAGATAAACAAAAGAGCAAGTTTTTTTAAAAGTGATCAAGCCACACCGACTAACCAACTGTGATAAGGCTAAGGACCAAGGGCACTAACAATTGCTTAACAGAAATTAACACGAACTGTAACGTTGTATATCTAGACAATAATCTCCGAAGAGATGTTTTTTCCCTGTTTAAATACCAATACTATATGTATGAGTAAATCGGCCGATCAATTCAGTTTATTCACAGTAAGCAACGCACGAAAATGAAGTTCATTATTCTACTTGTATGTGTAGCCATCTTGTGTTTGTACCAGGTATACGGTAAGGAAACAAAACTGCCCCACTATACTATTATCATTTATCTTGATGATATTCTTTAAGTTATTATTAACGTCTGGACTGTACAGTGTGTCTCTGTGACTTGTTTTTAAAGTCTGGAGGTAACATCGTGAAAAAATAGTTTCTAATTTTCTGAATTGTACCTCTTTATAAAAATGAATGTCTTCGATTACGTAGGTGCCGCCATACAGTGTATCCCGAGTGGAATAATGTGCTTAGTCGACCCATGCGCATTAACTCTATGCGCACCAGACTACGTCTGCACGTAAGCACTGATTAATTATAATTTATTTTGCCTCCGTATTCTCATTTTATTTATGAAGTTAATCGTTATTAAAATGATTCCCTAGATTTACTTTTTAAATTTAATATTGGTTCAATCTGAATATGTGATAAAGTAATTTCAAGACATTTCTCTTCAAATAGGCTACACAAACTCACACAAACTTACACAAACTCACACAAACTCACACAAACTCACACAAACTCACACAAACTCACACAAACTCACACAAACTCACACAAACTCACACAAACCACAAGACTCAGTTTCATTTTTAAACATAAAGTCATTATTTTCACCTATATTAATATTTCAGTCTGTTTCTCCAAATGATCCAATTATTATTTATTATTATTCTTCATTAATGCTCAACTTAAATCACTTTTATGCGCTGCCTATCTAGTACGAGTGTGTGGCGTGGAGGGGGTTGTCTCGGCACAAGTTACTCAGTTATTAACTTGAAAATATTCTGTAATACTCAAAGTGTTCCATAAAATATGCCGCATGTTGTTGTTTTAGCTCCCAATTGGTATCATGCGGTTAATTTATGTTTCCATGAGTGAACACGTTAGACAGCACACACGGACGTTAGACAGCACACACTCACACACGGACGTTAGCACTAGCACACACTCACACACGGACATTAGCACTAGCACACACTCACACATGGACGTTAGCACTAGCACACACGGACGTTAGCACTAGCACACACGGACGTTAGCACTAGCACACACTCACACACGGACGTTAACACTAGCACACATGGACGTTAGCACTAGCACACATGGACGTTAGCACTAGCACACACTCACACACGGACGTTAGCACTAGCACACACTCACACACGGACGTTAGCACTAGCACACACTCACACACGGACGTTAGCACTAGCACACACGGACGTTAGACAACACACACGGACGTTAGCACTAGCACACATGGACGTTAGCACTAGCACACATGGACGTTAGCACTAGCACACACGGACGTTAGCACTAGCACACATGGACGTTAGCACTAGCACACATGGACGTTAGCACTAGCACACACGGACGTTAGCACTAGCACACACGGACGTTAGCACTAGCACACACGGACGTTAGCACTAGCACACATGGACGTTAGCACTAGCACACATGGACGTTAGCACTAGCACACACGGACGTTAGCACTAGCACACACCGACGTTAGCACTAGCACACACGGACGTTAGCACTAGCACACACTCACACACGGAAGTTAGCACTAGCACACACGGAAGTTAGCACTAGCACACATGGACGTTAGCACTAGCACACACGGACGTTAGCACAAGCACACACGGACGTTAGACAACACACACGGACGTTAGACAACACACACGGACGTTAGCACTAGCACACATGGACGTTAGCACTAGCACACACGGACGTTAGCACTAGCACACACGGACGTTAGCACTAGCACACATGGACGTTAGCACTAGCACACATGGACGTAGCACTAGCACACACTCACACACGGATGTTAGCACTAGCACACACGGACGTTAGCACTAGCACACATGGACGTTAGTACTAGCACACACTCACACACGGATGTTAGAACTAGAACACACGGACGTTAGCACTAGCACACATGGACGTTAGCACTAGCACACATGGACGTTAGCACTAGCACACACGGACGTTAGCACTACCAAACACTCACACACGGACGTTAGCACTAGCACACACTCACACGCGGACGTTAGCACTAGCACACACGGACGTTAGACAACACACACGGACGTTAGACAACACACACGGACGTTAGCACTAGCACACACGGACGTTAGACAACTCACACGGACGTTAGCACTAGCACACACGGACGTTAGACAACACACACGGACGTTAGCACTAGCACACACGGATGTTAGACAACTCACACGGACGTTAGCACTAGCACACACGGACGTTAGACAACACACACGGACGTTAGCACTAACACACACTCACACACGGACGTTAGCACTAGCACACACTCACACACGGACGTTAGCACTAGCACACACGGACGTTAGACAACACACACGGACGTTAGACAACACACACGGACGTTAGACAGCACACACGGTCGTTAGACAACACACCCGGACGTTAGACAACACACACGGACGTTAGACAACATACACGGACGTTAGACAGCACACACGGACGTTAGACAGCACACACGGACGTTAGACAGCACACACGGACGTTAGACAGCACACACGGACGTTAGACAGCACACACGGACGTTAGACAGCACACACGGACGCAAACCACTTTAATGTTGGTCCTTATCTAATGGCATGACGTAGACGCAAGTCTCGGAACCACAGGGCTAGACGGAGTTTTATCGAATGTTCGGTAATACTACCTCGTATTAAGACATTGAACTATTATATCTATATCTATATATATATGTATATCTTTCTCTCTCTCTATATATATATGAAAGTATGTATGTATGTATACATGTATGTATGTATGTCCTTTATAGCTGACTAAACCATTCATCCGATCGCCATGAAACTTTTTGTCACTTTTGAGTACGCTCCTGGGATGGTCACTGACAACTTTTTTTGCAAAATTTAACACTCATGGGGCTCCGGTGGCCCATAATATGGTTGTTTTCTTATATGAGCTATATAAAAATTACTTTAAGCGTTAGCTATTAGGTAACTTGATGGATCTTACCAAACTTTGTATATAACAACTTGGTAGCCGATATTAAATTACTTTATGGCACTAATTTCCCAATGTCCATTTTTTCAGGACTGGCGGCCCAAAATGTCTTTTTTCATAAACGTTTACGATTTTATTCCCCATTCAATTATTAGAGATCTTGAGAAATATAGATAAATATATCCACTATGAAATTGATTGAAATAAACAGGTGTTTTGAACTTGACATCTTGCACTAAATGGCCCTGTAGCCCTTAATGTCGTTTTTTGCTTATACGAGCTATATAAAAATTAGTTTAAGCGTTAGCTACTAAGTAAATGAATGAAACTTTGTATATAAAAACTTGGTAGCCCATATTAAAATAACAAAGGGCACTGCACTTCTAATGTTCAATTGTTCAGGGCCAAGGGCCCCAAATGTCTTTTTTTTCCTATTTGTTTGAGATATTTTTTCCCATTCTATTTTTAACGATCTTGAGAAATATATCCATGATGAGAATGAATTAAAATGAAACAGCATTTTGAAATTTACATCTTACATCGAATGGGCCGTGGGCCCCAAATTTTTAACAATCTTGAGAAATAAATCTATGAAGAAACTGAATTTAAATGAAAAGGTTTTCAAAATGTGCAATTTGAATTGAATGGGCCTGGGGGCCCCTTAATGTATTTTTCCTTATATCTATATATATAAATTAGTTGAAGTGTTAGATAATGAGAAAATAACTGGATTTTGACCAAAATCGTATATAAAAACATAAGAGCCTATATTAAATTACTATAGGGCACTTAACACCTAATGTCCATTTCCTTGTTGGGGCTAGGTGCCCTAAATGTGTTTTTACTAAACTTTTAATATTGTATTCTCCATTCAATTTTACGCGATATTGAGAAATATAGATAACTAGTGTATAACCAGTCAAAAATTACGGAAGTTTTAAAAATAAATGCACATCTGATTAAAAAATAGCGTAATACAGAACTTTCATATTTTATTTTATTCATTTATTATCATATTGAACAATTTTATGCGGAACGTTCGAAAAGTGTTATTTTTGGTAAAGCATTAAAAAACAAAATCGATCGCAGCGCCACCTAACAGCAATACAATTACATTCATACATACAGACAACGGGAATTATGTATATTGATTATATTTATATATTTGTTATGAAATTGATTGAAATGAATAGATTTTTAAACTTCATATATTAAACCAATAGGCCCGGGGACCCTTAATGTATTTTGTTTTTTATCTATATGTATTCCATTTATTATTATATTATTATATGTATTAAAAATGTCGTCTGCAGTGTAAAATGTAATTTCTGGGTTATGCTAAACCATTTTAATTTAATTCTTTTTAAAAATCCACATACAAACAAAATATTTTACACTTGAACACAAATTTCCTCTTGTCACAGGAGCTGTAACTGTAGGGCAAGTTGTTTGATGCGCGGCGCACTTTGAATCATCTCCCTTAGATTGAAGTTTTTACATGGGTCTGTGTTGGAACAGAGGAGAGGACCAAACAGAATACTGCAAAGAAAATGTGTGTGTGTGTGTGGGGGGTGAGGGAAGAGAGACAGAAGGGAGAGAGAGAGCAGCTGGAATTCAATTAAAAACAAATTTTCAAATGAAAAATGCTTCATTGCTTGTTATATTGCTTAAACTTAGTGACACATTTTTACACAGCTGGAAAAATAAAAACATACTTTTAGAACCAAAATGTCCTGATAATAATGTTTAATGAAAAAAATCAACATGTCCTAGTTTTATTATAAAATAACATCAGACTGAAGGGTAAAAAATAGGTCAACAAATTAAATGAATATTTCTGAAGACACTTCACCACCAATGTTCCCTGTAAGTCGCATGGCCACGCAGATATCAGTTTAGAATTACAGCGCAGCAAATTTTTAAATGTCGCACGAAAAATGGATGCTGTGCAACTTTTCCCTGCGTTTTTTTGACTTAGCACACGGACCAATGAAACCTTAGAGGGAACATTGTACACCACTACAGCTACGACTCATTTAAAATACAAATGTTCAATTTAACAGCTAATCATAAAAAGAGCAAAAACTCATTCAAAGTGAGGTATCAATGATGTGAAGTGATAAAAGTACATGTAATAAATTTAGGAAAATTAAACCAAAATAAGGCACAGTAAGGACTAGTATATAGAAATATTATGCTCAGTAAATATAAATGAGAGTATAAGACTAATAGAAAAGGTCTAATTAGCCTATATAAGACTAATAGAAAAGGTCTAATTAGCCTACATAAGACTAATAGAAAAGGTCTAATTAGCCTACATAAGTCTAATAGAAAAGGTCTAATTAGCCTACATAAGACTAATAGAAAAGGTCTAATTAGCCTACATAAGACTAATAGAAAAGGTCTAATTAGCCTACATAAGACTAATAGAAAAGGTCTAATTAGCCTACATAAGACTAATAGAAAAGGTCTAATTAGCCTACATAAGACTAATAGAAAAGGTCTAATTAGCCTACATAAGTCTAATAGAAAAGGTCTAATTAGCCTACATAAGACTAATAGAAAAGGTCTAATTAGCCTACATAAGACTAATAGAAAAGGTCTAATTAGCCTACATAAGACTAATAGAAAAGGTCTAATTAGCCTACATAAGACTAATAGAAAAGGTCTAATTAGCCTACATAAGACTAATAGAAAAGGTCTAATTAGCCTACATAAGACTAATAGAAAAGGTCTAATTAGCCTACATAAGACTAATAGAAAAGGTCTAATTAGCCTACATAAGACTAATAGAAAAGGTCTAATTAGCCTACATAAGTCTAATAGAAAAGGTCTAATTAGCCTACATAAGACTAATAGAAAAGGTCTAATTAGCCTACATAAGACTAATAGAAAAGGTCTAATTAGCCTACATAAGACTAATAGAAAAGGTCTAATTAGCCTACATAAGACTAATAGAAAAGGTCTAATTAGCCTACATAAGACTAATAGAAAAGGTCTAATTAGCCTACATAAGACTAATAGAAAAGGTCTAATTAGCCTACATAAGACTAATAGAAAAGGTCTAATTAGCCTACATAAGACTAATAGAAAAGGTCTAATTAGCCTACATAAGACTAATAGAAAAGGTCTAATTAGCCTACATAAGACTAATAGAAAAGGTCTAATTAGCCTACATAAGACTAATAGAAAAGGTCTAATTAGCCTACATAAGACTAATAGAAAAGGTCTAATTAGCCTACATAAGACTAATAGAAAAGGTCTAATTAGCCTACATAAGACTAATAGAAAAGGTCTAATTAGCCTACATAAGACTAATAGAAAAGGTCTAATTAGCCTACATAAGACTAATAGAAAAGGTCTAATTAGCCTACATAAGACTAATAGAAAAGGTCTAATTAGCCTACATAAGACTAATAGAAAAGGTCTAATTAGCCTACATAAGACTAATAGAAAAGGTCTAATTAGCCTACATAAGACTAATAGAAAAGGTCTAATTAGCCTACATAAGACTAATAGAAAAGGTCTAATTAGCCTACATAAGACTAATAGAAAAGGTCTAATTAGCCTACATAAGACTAATAGAAAAGGTCTAATTAGCCTACATACGACTAATAGAAAAGGTCTAATTAGCCTACATAAGACTAATAGAAAAGGTCTAATTAGCCTACATAAGAATCCCACTGAACAGTGAGGTCTCCACTCAGACAAACCTCAGTGAATTATATTATTTTTATTTGGTTCAATTAGGCCTCAGCTAGTAAACAAATAATAATGACACTGTCATTGTATAGGGCCTCAGCTAGTAAACAAATAATAATGACACTGTCATTGTATAGGGCCTCGGCTAGTAAACAAATAATAATGACACTGTCATTGTATGGGCCTCAGCTAGTAAACAAATTATAATGACACTGTCATTGTATAGGGCCTCGGCTAGTAAACAAATAATAATGACACTGTCATTGTATAGGGCCTCAGCTAGTAAACAAATTATAATGACACTGTCATTGTATGGGCCTCAGCTAGTAAACAAATTATAATGACACTGCCATTGTATAGGGCCTCAGCTAGTAAACAAATAATAATGACACTGTCATTGTATAGGGCCTCAGCTAGTAAACAAATAATAATGACAATGTCATTGTATAGGGCCTCGGCTAGTAAACAAATAATGACACTGTCATTGTATAGGGCCTCGGCTAGTAAACAAATAATGACACTGTCATTGTATAGGGCCTCGGCTAGTAAACAAATAATGACACTGTCATTGTATAGGGCCTCGGCTAGTAAACAAATAATGACACTGTCATTGTATAGGGCCTCGGCTAGCAAACAAAAAATAATGACACTGTCATTGTATAGGGCCTCGGCTAGTAAACAAATAATAATGACACTGTCATTGTATAGGGCCTCGGCTAGTAAACAAATAATGACACTGTCATTGTATAGGGCCTCGGCTAGTAAACAAATGACACTGTCATTGTATAGGGCCTCGGCTAGTAAACAAATAATGACACTGTCGTTGTATAGGGGCCTCGGCTAGTAAACAAATAATGACACTGTCATTGTATAGGGCCTCGGCTAGTAAACAAATAATGACACTGTCATTGTATAGGGCCTCGGCTAGTAAACAAATAATGACACTGTCATTGTACAGGATATAAACATTTGAGATTCATTAAGACCACATACAAAAACATGTTATTTAAAATTACTTGAAATAAATGTTTGTTTGGTTTAAAAATGAGCTTCACAATTTTCAAGATTTAATTTTGGTTTCATTAAAGATACAATTTTTAACAAAAGTTTTAAATACCTCCTTAATATTAAGGTAAGAAAAAACACAATTGCATTAAAAAAATATATTTTTGTTTCATCAATCTACATGTAATTGATTTAAAAATTGTCTGTTTTAATTTGAACTAACGTAAACAACAACGCTTGCAAACATGATTTTCCAAAACATAAAGAATTGGATAAGTAAAAATGGCCATTCAATTATTGTACAGCACTACAAGTTTTATGAAATACTTGCGGATAGAGATAAGTAAAAATAATTTTTTTAATCAAAGAGAAACAAAACGATTATAATGCAGGAATTTCTCTTATTTGAAACTTTCTTTTTGTTAGGGCAGAGTTTTCAAGCCTTCCATTCTGACACATTTTTCTCACTAATGAACTTTCCTCTAGGCTCTTTGATATTGAGTGGTAACAGGGCGCAGTAAACGGGAGTTTCAGCTCCTAGGGCAAAGAAAAAATGAAAAGGTTAAAGTTCAGTGGTTTGATGAGGTGTAACAGTGTTTCAAGCAGTAAAGTAAGAAGTCAAAGTCAAGGGAAATGAAGAGGAAAGAAATGTAAAGTTGTGTTTCTTTGGATTGAGAAGAATTTAAAACCCCCACACATGGATCAATGGCAAAATGAACATAACTTAAGTGCTGCAACCAAAAATTGATTTATCAATTATTTAAAAAAAATTATGAACAATATTTATTAGTTGTAGATTTTATAAAAAGACTTTAAATCTTGCACAAAATAAAGAGAAAAGAATGTATCATTGAAATAATAAAATATGTTCTGACAATTCAAATATTCTGAACAAAATTTATTTAAATACAATGGTAATAATCTTAATTATTTGCTTACCTTGGTCAATGGTTAAATGTCCTTGATGGCTGGACATATCAGTAGCCACATAGCCAGGGCAGCACTAGAGAAAGGATTATTAAATATCAGATTTTCTTTCAACATTTCAAAAATTAACTTATAAATACACACAAAAACTTAGGATAATGACAAACCCAAATCAATTCTTGAATGTACTGGTATAATTCCTTCTTCAACATTGTTCTAAATATTATTAGCTATCATTTGGCGTTTGTTTCAACCAGATAGTTGTTATGGTTGGCAAGAAATTGACAAAATACAGATATTTTTTATTTTTTTTTGTGTGTGTTGATTTTCCAGGAAATCCAGTAAATTTTTTCGGTATATTTTTTGGCCCGTGCACATCCTTGCGACCTCATTAACATATTTGCAAAAGATCCGAACCCTCTATCTGGTATGGTTCAGGAGGAGTTACATGATCAAGCTCGAACAGACAGCACAGCCATTTCAAATACATAAACACAATTTTTCCCATAAGGAAATTGCGTTAAAATACACACCAACGAAAAAACCACCTAAAATTGCAGCAAATCTGATTTGTAAGCTTTTTTGTTTGTTTTAAATTACTATCTCCAAAAGTAACCATTCTAAAATGTATGTGAGCCAAGTGGTTCGTAGAAATTAAAATTAAGTCAAATTAGAGGGCTTTTAAAAAATATAAAATTATTAACTGACATTTAGCATGTTATGTATAATATTAACTGACATTTAGCATGTTATGTATAATATTAACGTTTAAAGCCCCATAAGGTTTTCGGTAAACTTCCGCCTCAGTCCCGTAAGGATTTCCCGTATCGCGATCGACTGGTTATGAAATTTAAAAAATTGCTGTAAATGTATTTATAATGTTATTGTCATACTGACTTCATCTTTTAGGATAAGAATGGTTATTTAAAATAATCCAAAAAACCGTTTTGAGTTTAATACTATTTTACCTGTAGTTTAGTACTATTATTGTTACAAAAAAGTATAGCGAAATCACATTTTAAAAAAAAACACATCAAAACTACCCCGAAACTTCGCGAATCGAGCGAAAACACGAGCGAAGGCAATCGCCGCCATTGCCGGAAGTCGAATACATCTTATATCCCGCACTGAATAGTTTTTACTTTGTGTGATTTCGTTTCTAAAAAGAGTACTATCGAGCGCGAACTGACATTTAGCATGTTATGTATAATATTAACTGACATTTAGCATGTTATGTATAATATTCAAATTTGCATGTTTGTCTAAATTTATTGCTTTAACTTATTTTCTTTGTTAGATTACATTTCTTCCTTGACAAAGTAAGCATCATTTTTTAACCTATATGATGTAAAATAATTTTATACAAATAATTTCACCACACTACACAGAGGGTTTTAGCTGTATATTACCAGGAAATGTCAGGTGTTCTCTAATATGGATATCAAGGAAATGTCTGGTGTTCTCTAATATGGATATCAAGGAAATGTCTGGTGTTCTCTAATATGGATATCAAGGAAATGTCTGGTGTTCTCTAAAATGGATATCAAGGAAATGTCTGGTGTTCTCTAATATGGATATCAAGGAAATGTCTGGTGTTCTCTAATATGGATATCAAGGAAATGTCTGGTGTTCTCTAATATGGATATCAAGGAAATGTCTGGTGTTCTCTAATATGGATATCAAGGAAATGTCTGGTGTTCTCTAATATGGATATCAAGGAAATGTTTAAGAAACATTCTTTATTTTTTTTTATCAAGAGATGCACTAGTAATCTGTTGACTTATATTTAGGATTACTTTAAGGATGTTGAAAAAAACAAGAGAATTAAGTAATGATATAACAATACTGAGTCAAGTTCTCATGACTCAATATGGCTGCTGAGTCAAGTTCTAATTCCCAGAGAAATCACTTAAAAAAGAAAACGCTGTCAAAAATTTTTTAAAAAGAATTCTTAAGTCCATCTTAAATTGAAACTTACAGCATTAACAACTATATCATGGGCTCCTGACTTGTCCAGTTCTCTCTGTTGTATCATTGACATGACTGTTACTCCAATCTTAGAAACGCCGTAAGCTGACTCGGGAAAGCCAGCTTCTTTGTGTTTGTTTTCCTGTGTTAATCTGGAGTTTATGTCAACAGATAGAACATGAACACACAAAAAATTGGAAATTAATACAAAAGGAAAGTTCATTTTTATGATCAGAAAATGATTTAAAATGAATTTAGCTAGATTCTTATCCCTGCCTTTTACCATGCTTTTATTAATGTCTGTCCATGTATTTTTCTATCCAGGTCGAATTTAGGAATTGAATTTTCACCAACTTACTATTGTTCACTTTATATTTTGTATATCTATACTAGGGGTCTACCGATATGCCTTTTTGCCGATATTGCCGATACCGATATTACCGATATTTTTTTTGCCGATATGAGTGCCGATATGAGTATTTGTTAGGACAAAAACCAGCGGTCATATTTGATGACGTCATTCTTAAATTTATCACTCGTAATTATTTATCTTTAATATTAGGGGACTACCGACATGCATTTTTGCCGATATTACCGATATTTTTTTTTCCGATATGAATATTTGTTAGGACAAAAACCAGCGGTCTTATTTGATGACATCGATCATTCTTAAATTCATCACTCCTAATTATTTATATTTTATATTAGGGGTCTACCGATAAGTATTTTTGCCGTTATTACCGATATTACCGATATTTTTTGCCGATATGAGTATTTGTTAGGAAAAAAATAACAGCGGTCATATTTGATGACGCCATTCTTAAATTTATCACTCGTAATTATTTATATTTTATAATTAAGGGGTCTACCGATATCCAGTTTTGCCGAAATACCGATTTTTTTCCCCAAAACCATGTTTCCGATGTGTTTACAAGTTCCAGGTCATGACCTACATAGGACTCATAACAAAACGAACCGTCCTTTATAAAAATGTACAAGTATATTAGGTACTCCTTTTGAAACTTCAACCTTGACTCATAATTATTAATCCTAACCAATAGTTTAATGGCTTACACGGCCACCTTTTATGAATGAAACAATGAGAACAAAGTACAATAGTAATATAGTGAAAATGAGGCTGAAGCTTGAATGGTTGCCAATGACAACACGTCTTCACACGGTACATTTTGTTATTCCATACGAAACGAAATGTTTTAGACATCTGCGATTCTGCGTGCATCTTTGCCATTAGAGCAATTACGTGAACATAATGTTTACATGTTATCCATTTATTAGAGCAATTACGGTATACTTGGCATCGGCACTATTTACACAGTATTTCTGAGTATACGAAAATCGGCCGATACCTAAACAATATCAAAGCACATGGCACACTGTATCGTGGCTGCACATATTAATACTAGGACTCTTTTGACTATTTCCCTACCGGTATCGGGGTCGATATATTAATTTGTCGAGATATTGTAAATCTAAATGATAGTTTTTTTGTTATCGTTTTTTTTTGGGTCAAAATGTCACTTATTATGAAATATCGGTGACGTCAATATCGGGACCTTTACATGCTACCGATATCCAGATATCGGTGCCGATATATCGGCCAGCCGATATATCGGTAGACCCCTAATCTATACCTATGTAGACAATAGATTTTAATGCATTTTTATTTAAAAAATTGATTACTTCCAGACACACTTTTTCCTAAACTCTCAGTCATAAGAAGCTAAATCATTATTTTCTGCTTTTAAGATCATTTTTACAATGTGATCTTAAAAAGCTTTAACAAAAATAAATTCAATCTAGTTTTAAGTTCACGTAAATTACTGCCAGAGAGTGATAAATGATAAGTTTGATAACATTTTTTAAAAATCTACTTGAACAGCTAACAACAGCTTCACACAGCCAAAGTAGTTATTAAAATGTTAAATTTTATTTCTTTTTGCTTAAGAATCAATTATGACAGCAGTGTGTAAAAGTTCAATGAGCATTATTTTCTAACCTTATTTATTCTCAAATCAAATTATAGATTTTTCAAAACCCTTTTAAAAAAACCCAACAAAAACAGATCAAAACATGACATTAATGACCATCTCATGACAAGAAGTATTTTTTTGAAACTTACTCCACAAATCTCTTGATAATCGACGAAAGTTCATCCATGGTTAAATTAGTGTCTGTGAACTTTGCCTTGAGTTCATTGGAACATTTGGCCAGCGAAAACTGAGACATCCTGCTAGATACATTCACAACCCTGAAAGAAATCACAAAAAAACATCAACTGAACAATTTCAGAATTTATTGATCAATAGGTTTTACATCATGAAATATTTCCTTGGCGGGCATTAATTCTTTTACATCCTGCCGCCAAATGACGAGTTACATTTATCATGTCAGTTTTTAAAAAATAGTCTGAAGTGATTACTGAAGGTAGGTTACCTTGCATGTGGTCGAAGCAAGGGAAAGAGCACTTGACAAACATTGAGAGTGGCGAAGAAGTTTGTTTCGGTGGTCACCTCAGCTTGTTCAGAGAATGGTGCAGTTGAGGCATTCTAATATAATAGTGGTGTTTTATTGATTGGATAAATATATGAATACACATTTCAATAAATAATAGAAAATACATCTATATATATAATTCACCAGAACAAAAACAAGTAGTGTGCAAATAAGCATGACAAACGACCCTCACTGGTGACGACCATTCACAGTTTATGGTTGGCAAGCGAAGTGGGATCAAAGGGGTGGAGATGTCTCGAGACCAACAATGCTTCTTGTGTTCCCTTGCGTTGCTCCTTTTCAGAGAACATGTGTTTTGTAGTGGTCATCACATTTGTGTAACACGCGGAAGGTCCTGAGTTCAAGCCCCAACGGAAACATTATTTTTTAATTTTTAAAAATGTTTATGTTTCTGCCTGTTCTTTTCCCCACTTTTTCGAACATGGCTAATTCTCGCTAGGGTCGGCCAATCATAGTTTATGGTTGGCAAGCTAGAGTGGTGCAGGGTGGGGGACAGGTGGCTAACCGCAGTGCGCATGTTTCCAAAACCAACAATGCGTCGGCGATTCCCCCCTGCCCTGAAGTTCACCCGCGTTGCTTTTATTTATTCGTGCTGCTGTTTGAGTCGGTTCTCTCCCCCTGTTCTTACCACTATCTATGAGCAAGTCTGCAGTGTATCTAGTTCTTTAATACTCTTTCTCATTTGTCCTTGATTATAGAAAATGGGATAAAATATTGCAATGAAGAATTTTCACTGCAAGTTCTGTAAGTTTTAATTTTTTAAAATCATAAATAATGAATTAATTTGTAAAAATTGCGTATTTTCATGCCAAGTCATTAAAAATTTAAGATGAATTAATTTGTAAAGATGGAGTGTTTTAATGCTGTATAATAAAAAATGTATGGTGACTTAATTTGTACACACCTTGTATGCTATTCCAGCATTGTTAACTAAAAGATCCAAGCCACCATAGTTCTGTTGGAGAAAATCTCTAAGATTCAATATACTCTTGTCATCATTAATGTCTAGTTGCTGAAACTTTGGATTCAAATTTTCCTTCTGCAGATCTTCAACAGCTTTCTGGCCAAGTTCCACATTTCGAGCTATTTGGTAAATTTAAAACATTTATTACAAAATGAGTAAGTTTTCTTCAATGTTAGACATTCTTGCATAGACAAAAATGACTGTATACACTCATAAATACTATGTTAATTTCCATAAAAGTTGAGATTTTTTTTGGCAGGTTGGCACTGGCACATTTGATATCACCAAGAATATCATATTTGATACCAACAAGAATATCATATTTGATACCACCAAGAATATAACATTTGATACCACCACGAATATCACATTTGATACCACCACGAATATCACATTTGACACGGCTGAAATGTTAAGGATTTCACCAATAAGAGCACTTTAACTGATATAGAGTCTCTTCAGCATTCATGCAAAGCTTTTAAAAACAATCTAAAAGGAGAGACTCTCAGCCAAGGAAACATTAGAAGACCTAACAACAATTGCAGCCAAGTGTCAGCTCATAAACAGCAATTGTTCAAAGTGAAGGTGAATTCATGTGTCAAACATGCAGTAATTTAAGCTCCTCACTGACAATGTCAAGCCAAAGAGTGCCCTAAAAAAACCTTTCAGACTTCTTATGTAATTACCTGTTAGTACCACATCTCCATCAAATTGTTGACACAATGCCCTAACAATTCCAAAGCCAACACCTTTATTGGAACCAGTCACCTAGATGAGAAACAAAAATGAGTTTTACTTTGGAAATATAAATGAAGACCTCAAGGGAAGAAACGGCAATGTGACATTTTTGACATTTTTTAGTTATCCCTTGTATCTGATAGAGGATCAAAAATAGAAAGTTCTGCATTAGGTTTTATGAAAATTTGTTATATATGACCCTATTAAAAATTTCAAATCTATTTAGTTAATTTATAAGAAATATGTATACTTTTGAACTTTAAAACTTGAATATCTCAAAACTAGAAAAATGTGACATAGCCGTTTCTTCCCTTGAGCTCTTCAAATGGGTTTGGCTGATAAAGAGATACATTATGACACATGAGATCTCTCTGTAGAATATAATGAAAAATATTAGGGCTGTTAACGATTAATTTAAATTTAATCGTTATCTTTTGAAAACATAACACTTAATTAATCGTTAATTTTGATTAAAGCCAAAAATTAAAATTTATGATGTCATAAGTAACACTTATTAAACGACCTTGTTGAAAATCTAAATAACACTGGAATGTGTCCTTTATTTGTCATCTTTTAACGAACTACGCAAAAAGATAAGTCTTAGTGTGTAGCCATTACTGTATTTGGTTCAAGTGATGAGCCGGTCTAATTGACAATATAACCAGCCGATAGTTTAAAACCAAAATTTTTGTGTAAACGTAAGGAAATTTATTATTTATCATCCGCTATTTTACCACATTTTTATTAACTCGCTTTTGTTCCTGTTTGTTGGTTTGTCCAAGATTTTTTCAAATCTGCCAACGTAAAATTGAACCACTTCTGATGGTCCTAGAGATAGATAGATCTTGGATGACAATGCATTGTATCAAAATTTCAGATCGATCGAATGTACCGTTATTAAATTATTGAACTTTTAAGTTTATCTATAGTCTATATAAAAGCATCTGTACCGTCGGCTTTTGTTGACATCTGTGAGTTCGCCCCGTGACCACATCACAATGTTTTTAAAACGTTGGGCGGGCGCTTGTGAGGTGTTTGGTAAAATAAATAGAGGTAAAAAAAGATTTTTAAAAACCAGGTTGTTATAAGTGGACTAAAAAGAATAAAATAAATAGAAGTAAAAAAAAAGATTTTTAAAAACCACGTTTTTATAAGCGGACTAAAAAGAAGAAAATAAGTTAAAACTTATTATTTCAAGTACTTCGATTTAATATGACTAAAAACGTGGGGCGGGTGTTTGGTATAAAAATTAAAGATTTCTAATTTAGAAGGCAAAAGAGAGATCTATAAGTGAGAGAATGAGTGAACCGCATATGTTAAACCTCATAAGCGCCCGCCCCACATTTTTAGTCATATTAAATCGAAGTACTTGAACTAATAAGTTTTAACTTATTTTCTTCTTTTTAGTCCGCTTATAAAAACGTGGTTTTTAAAAATATTTTTTTTTACTTCTATTTATTTTATTATTTTTTTTACTTCTTGACTTTCAATAATTCGTAAGTGATGTTTCGATTAATCGTTAAAAAATAATTTAATAGTTAAAATTTATTAACGATTAATCGAGAAATTAATAGTTAATTTTCGCATCCCTAAAAAATATTAATCACATTAAAATCTTAGCTAACACAGTTCATTGACTTTAAAATAATGCATAAATAATAATGTAAAAAAAAATAATTAAAAATAAAAAGCTTCCGTAAGTCATTAAATTAATCAGATCTTTCAAATGTATTACAAATGGATGTGCATTCTTTGGACTCAAAAGCTTTGTTAAAGCAAAGTGAACGTTACTGACAATGTTTATAGTGGTGTTATGGCAGTGTCTTTCCTTAACAATTTAAAGAATATATATATTCTACATATAAAATATTCCTATATATTATATATGGTAATATTGTGAACTGAGTAAAATTGTTTTTGTGGATAAATTTACATGAGGGTTAAAATTTAGGATTAAATTAATATTACATGTAGTTTAGTTTTTTTTTGTTGCAGTTTTGTTAAAAATATTACAACATAATAACAAACAGATGGAGTTCAAAATACCATATTATATTATATGGACTACAACACTCTCTTTGCAATTACAAAAAATCTTTGCTACAGTTAAAACCCAATTGAGTATTACTTCAGGCTTCGATTAGACAACTGACAATGATTAGACAACTCGTTCTTTTTTTAAATAGGGCTACTATAGGTGTTAAATTTTATGTTAAGTATTGGATTTTTATTTTTACAAAAGACTATTGGTAACCACATTAATTTTCTTGCAGTACAAAATTAATTTGTCACGTACCCAAATTCCATATTACCTGAAAATTCTGTGGTATATCTTGTCAGCAATATAAAGTCTATTCATTTCATTTAAAGCCCTGAAGTTGTCTTTAAAGCTTTACACTGAATTTAGTGAGATACTCTTCTATTGAAAAAGCGATAAATTGTTATCAAAGAGCAAGTGCTTAATTTGATACAAGAATTATTTTTTTTTAAAACTTCATTTTATATTTCTAATTAAAGTAATGTAATATACATTTTTCTTTTATATCACCACCACATTTTAAATCAGTTGGCACTGTGTTTGCACATCTCATATTATCATATTTTATGGATTTTAAGACACACTTGCCTCTAAAATTAAGGTGCATCTTAAAATCAAAATCGATGTTAAAAATTAAAATGTAATTTTAAAAAAAATTTGCTTATATATTAAGCCTACATATATAAGCAATTCTTAGGTCTGTCTCGTAGTCTTTAAATATAGTAGAATATATATGTATTATCCTATAAAATATAATGTCAATTATCACAAATATTTAAAAAAAATAACATTCATATTTTCCCATTGAGCATTTCTCACTTCTCTTTTCCCCCAGCATTAGCATTTTCCCCAAACCCAACTCCCCCCTTAAAATTATACTTATACCTTAGATTTGGAAAATATTTCAGCTAGTCTGCAAATATATTTGAATTCGTTTAGCAAACATTTAGCTGCTTCAACTTTGGTGTATTATTTGCCATGTAACAAGTAATATGGCTGGCCGAAACAATTGAAAACGTCATAAATTGGGTCAACAATTATTTATATAATTTCTATAGGAATATATAATATATAAAAATGTTAAATCTTTTATCTAGGCTTAGGCCTTATGACACAGGCATAATGTGATAAGTAAATGAAACTTCAAGAACAGACTAAAAGTACTAAACCACTTATTTAAATTAAATAGCCTAGTATAAGTATGATTTATGGTGCTTATTCAAACTTTATTGATTAAGGAAGTAATGTTTGAGTCGCCTGCCGGCTGATGAGGCTCTGCGGGCCAACTTTGGCACACGTGTCATAGGTTCCCCATCACTGCCTTAGACTATTGAACTTATTATACACTGTTTTTTAAATAACAAAAAGGCGCAGCACTACGTACACCCCGGCGGGTGGACCTAGCAGTAGGCCTGCTTACACCGCGGCGGTGAACATAGCCAAAGCATTTGTGTCAGGGGCTAGGTACATCGCGGTTAAAAATAGATATATAAAAGTTAATAGAAAATGATACCTTATCCATAATTAAGCATAGATGTGAATAAATTACGCATTAGCTAAAAGTTGTAAACTAGTCTATTTAAAATATCTATATATATACTTGTTACATTCATTTTTATTTATTTTATTAGTTTTTGGTGGTGGGGGGGGATGTGGGGGGGTAATCAAATGTTGACGTAATTTTTTTAGGGGTGTCTATGACTTTGGAAGTTTGACAAGTTGTTGACAAGGGGGAGGGGGAGGTAAAAATCGCCAATAATTTGTTGACATAATTAATGGACAGCCCCTTAGAGCTTTCCCACTGCCACCACTCTGGCATTGCTTGCAAATACTCAAATTTCAAAACTATTTAGATTTAAAATGGGATTATAAAATTTCCATTCAACGCAAAATTTATTGTTCTACAAAATGATACTCTACCATCTTTGACTCTTCATTAGCACCCCCTCCCCCTATCTTTCTTCATTCAAGGGCAACGAGAACTCCACTATTTCATTTCAGGCTGTGGAAACTGACATAATTATCAACAAGTATATTTTAACAAATAAATTTTAAAGTAAAATTAAATACTAGTCTACCTGTACAAATTATAACCTGTGCGTGTAGGCTACTTATTTGTCAGTCCAGTGACAAAATGTCTTAAAATAACGTCACGCGATTTTTAAAGATTTTTCACCCCCTCGTCACATGTCGTCATACAAACTTTGCAATTTTTTTCAATATGACGTCAAAAAAAACAACAACAAACAAAAAAAAACAACGTATTTTCTATTTGTAAATGAAACAAATTAAAATCACTTTCTCGCCCCTTACGTATAAGTATAAGGTTATCTTATCTTATCTTATCTGTTTCAGGACGCTCCTTCTATACAGAAGATTATTGCCTCCTACGCTTATCTATGGTTTGTGTTTAGTCCTGCATTAAACAGGTTAACATTTGAATATTATGTAATTATTAATATCTTTGAATGAATACACATTTTAAAAAATAAAAATTGAAATTTAATTTGTCTTATTTTTGTGTGTGTGTGTGTATTTACATATACTATATTATTATAATGGGGGAGGGATCGGGTGGAAAACAACGTGTCCTCTACTGTGTAACGTGTAGAAATAGAAGGAGAGTCTGTACACAACAGCAACAGACCAGCATATAATTGGGTGTTGGTCTTGCTTTATTTTTCACATAAACATAACACCACACCTAATAATAATATGATATCTTCACCCCCCCCCTCCCCCCCACACAACATTTATACATCACCAAAATAATTACCCTAACACCAACTAGTATTCAAACTAAACCCTACGATTCCCCTAATAAAACCACCCTCACCACCCCCCTCACACAAACCACTCTTCACATACAAACCCCCCCCCCCCCACACCCCCCACCTGCTCCACTCCCCCAACACAATACAAAAAAATAAAACCTATTTCAACCAAACACTCTACAACAACCAACCAACAAAACACCATAAACCCCCATATACCATCACTTACTACACATCCCCCCCCAATCACTCTAATCTTCACAAAAAACATAAACTCCTTCTTCGACATCCACCTCAACTCACTATCTCAACCCATTTCAAATCACCTAACATTTAGTCTACTCACCTATTACTAATACTTACTGGCATACCATATACACACTAAAACACACTAATAAAAATAAATAAATAATAATAAAAACAAATCCTACCACAACTCCTAAATACATCTCCATATCCTCTTTTATCCCCCCACCAACTTATCCTACAAAACCTCCCAAAAAACCCATTCCATCCCCCCACCTCCACCCCTCCCTAACACCAACACCCTTACTCCACTACAAACCAAAACCAAACCCCAAACAAATAACCCCAACACACTAATCACCAACCACTACAACCCTCCCCCATCCCTCTCCCACACACCCACTAATCCCAATCCATCCTCCCTCACTTTTCTTTTTTCACCATCTCTCTATCCTCATACCCTCCTACAACCCAAAATACTCCCACCCCAAAATCTATCCATTCCAAAACACCACCCCCAAAACCCACACCCACTACAAATCCCAATCTACAAATCCCACCCACCCTCATTATTCCCATAATCCCACTACAACCCTATACATACCAACACATCCCCCCCCAACAATCTCAAAAACCCACCCCCCACCCACAACACCCCATACCCCCCAACTCACTCACCCCCCACCCCAACTACCCCCAACACACCACCACACCCACACCCCACCCACACACCCACAACACAACCCACACCACCCACACACACCCAACACCCCACACCCCACCAAACCCACCCCCACCACAACACACCCACCCACCCAACCACCCCCACCACCCACAAACACCCCACCCACAACCCCACCAACAAACCCCACACAACCCCCAACACCACCACCAAAAACACACCAAACTAACCCACCACCCACACCCCACCCAACACCCCAACACAACCCCACCACTCCCACAACCCCCCACCACCCCCCACCCAACCACACCACCACACACACACCAAACCACCCCCACCCTCCACCAAAACCCCCACACACCACCAAACCCACCTACAAACACACAAAACTCATACCTAACACACAAACCAACACACCACAAACCCTCACCTTCACACTCCACTCACCCCTCACACAACCCACAACCCCACTCCCACACCACCACATAATCACCAACCCAACATCTAAACAAACTACACACTACTCCACTACACCATTCACTAAACTCAACTCCCACACCATACCACAACCTCCACACACTCCTCACTATCCCCACAACACCTTCCCACTCAACTACACCACAACTTTTTTCTAATCATTTTCACCCATTTTTCAACTCTCTACTCCACCCATCCCCACAGCCATAACAACCACCACCAACACATCCCAACACCCACTCATACCACATCACACCACCCCAACCACCCCACACACACTCACAACACCCTCACTCAACCCACAACCTCCACAAACAACCCAACAAAACAAAATCCCACATACAAACTCTCACATCAAAAATCTTCACCCCACCAACCCCTACATCACAACTTCTCTCTCCACCATCCCATCAAACTTTACACACAATATCATCACTCATACCAACCTATACCCCACCTATCCTCAAAACCCCCACCAACATACACCCCAACCTCCCAACAAACACCCCCAAAATCAAAACCACTCCATACCAACACACCCAATATACACACAATACCCTCCCAACCTTCAACATCACATTCCAATCCCCTACACAACTTCCACACCACTCAAAACCTCCCACCATTACAACTTTACCATCACCACAAAACCTTAATACCCACTCCCAACATCTAACACCCCACCCTCTAAATTTCACTACCCCAACAACCCTCCCACACCCACCACTAATCCAAACATATACCCACATAACCACTCCCACCTAAAACCAACCAAATTTATACCCCAACTCCAACACTCCACCTCATCACTAACCAACCACACAACATCCCCCACACTCCAACAAAATAAACCACCACCCACCATCCCCCCCTCCCCCTACCCACCCATAATCTCACTACCAACCCCACCATACCCCCCATAACACAAAACCACACCCCCCACCCTAACACCCCATACCACTACCCATACCCCACTCCATACTCAACAAAATAACACCAATCACAACCCCATACCCCCCAAACAATCCACCCTACTCAAATCCAAACCCCCCATAACAATACCACCCACACCCCCACCAAACCCCAAATCCCCCACAACCAAACCACAACCTCCCTCAAACCATATAACCCAAAAAAAACCCAAACAACCAACATAAAAACCCCCCACCCCACTACTCACCACCACAACCAACCCCCACACTCACCCCCCCAACCCACACCAAACACTCACAAACCACCCACAAACCCCACCCAACAAAAACCCAATACAACCCACAAACCCCACCCCCCTCCCACACCAACACCCACCACTCCCTACACACACACAAACCAAACACTCCTTCCACCACCCCTCCTCCCCACCAAACCCCCAACACTAACCCTACCAACCAAACCACATCCACCCCACCCTATTTTCTTTCTAACATCTTAAACCCACATCTACCCACACACCACCATAACACTCACACACAAAATCCAACCACCAATCCACAAACCAAAAACACTCCCACCTTAAAAACTACAACAACCCACACTCCACCAATCCAACACCTAAAACCCAACAAAACAACAAAAAACTACCTAACACCCCCTATTAAAAACCCCCACAAAAAAAACCAACACAAACAAAACAACAAAAACTACCCCAACACCCCCCATTAAAAACCCCCACAAAAAAACCCACACAAACAAAACCCCCCCCCACCCCCTCTCCCTCCCCCTAAAACCCCCCCAATATCATATTACCCTTTTCTCCCACCCTCATACCCCCCCCCTCCTCCTTACCCTCATCAAAACACACTCACACTCACCCCAACCCCTAACCCACCAAACCACCCTTACCCAAATCACTCACATCCCAAAATCACCCATCCATACCCACCCCCACAACACATATACCCCACCTCACACTTCACCTCCTATTAACCCAAACCTAATTCTCAAATCCCCCACAATTCTCCTCTCTCTAACACCCCCTATTACCCCACTCATCACCCACCTCCAACCAACCTAAAACCCCCTCAAAAAAACCCATCCTCTCATTAAACAACACCACTCCTACACACCAATCCCCCCCCCAATACAAATACCCCCCACCTCAAACAAAATTAACTAATAACCCCCATCCCTCACCCTTCACCAACCCCTATAACAAACTCAAAACCCCCCTTTACTAAACCAACTAACAACATCCAACACAAAACCAAAATTCAGACCACCCCCCCCCCAACCCACTCCGTACTACACTCCACCCAACCCAAACACAAACATAACCCTCCACCACAAAAACCAACACAACACCCTCTCTAAACAATATACCAACCAAACAAAAACACTCCCCCCCCCAAATCCTCTCCCCTTTTCCTCCCTTAAATACCCAAAAAACAATAAAATCTCACAACCCTAAAACCTAACACCTACACCAAAACATCAACCCAAACCCAAACACTCATAATCCAAAAACAATTTACCAACACACCCCAAAAACCCCCCACCATCCTACCACAAACCACAAAAATCACACTACACCCATCACCCCTTTCACCCACACACATACACCCATACCCCAATCTAAACAACCCAATATTACAACAAACACAAACCCCACCTACACCCCACCAAAAAAGTAACAGGACCACTTATCCAGTAACCCCCATACTCAATAATCCAAATTCCAATACACTTTCTGTCCACATATACCCCACAAATCATTCTCATATTACACCCCTTACCAACCCGCCTACATCCATCTAAAAAACTTTCCCACAAATTCAATCCCAATACCCATCTTCTCAACCCAACATGTCATAATCATCCAACCACAACCACAAATCACCCCAATCATAACATCATCATCCAATTCATCCCAATAATAACTTACAACACCATAAACCAATAATCTGTCTAAAACCAAAACATCATACAAAACCCTCAATCCATCATACATCCTCTCCACACACACTCAAACCTATACAACATTATGTCCCACAACCAAACTCTATACCCCATATCACACTATACTATCAATTATTACACCCCATATCACAACTATTATCAACCCCATAGACACAACAATTACTACACCCCACCTCACAACAATAATTACACCCCCACATCACAAAATTATCACACCCCATATGCTATCCCTCAACACCCAAACATTCCTAAACCACTACTCGAGACATCTATACACCTACCAAAATACACATCCCTCCATACACCAGATCTCCTCCCCAACACCAAATACCACCCATAAAATCCCAACAGTAGCTCACTCCCATATTCAATTCCCTCCTTCTCACATGAATCCTCACATCCTCCTTCCCCAAATCACCCTCCCTAAACTCCCACTCCAACCATCATCCCTCTACTAAACAATCCACAACTCTCAAAAACCACTCTCCAACATTATTCAATTCACCCACAACTAACATCATTCCACTCACGTGCCCTTATATACCCCCAACCTACACCACAACACCCTCCACCACCCCCCACCCACAAACCAGCGCACCAACAGCCACAACCCCAAAAACCATCAATTCATCCCAACCTCCAAAAACCCCCAACCACCATCAAACACAAAAACCCCCCAACCCAAACCCTCCCAATCTATCCCAAAACCAATCCCCAAAAACACCCCAAATAAAACACTTCCCCCTCTCCCCTACAACCCTCACTCACCCCATCTCCAATACCCACTCACTATTACTCCCTTTTTCCTCTCCCTTCACCCTATCTCCACCCACACCTCCATTTTATCCAACTTTCTTTTTTCCACTCTCTCAATAATTAAAATTCCCATTCACATCCCTTAACTCCCCATACCCCCCATCCCAACCTCATCTCCAACCCACATCAATTTCCACTCTCTCCAACTCCCATAACTCCCTATTTTCCCCTCCCCTTCTCCCCACCCCAAAAAACCCCCACCCCACCATAAACCCTATTTTAATCCACCTTTCCCCAACCTCATATCAATAACCCCCCCATATCATCCCCCCACCCCCCCCCCTTAAAATCCCTTCTCCCTCCTTCCCCCTCATCTAATAATTAAGCTCTTTCCAACACCACCCAAATAACCCAATAATCCCCCCCACAACTATCATCTTACTTCCCCTTATATTTACTAAATACAATAACAAATCCCACAATATAAAAATAAAACAAACAAATTTTCCCAAAACACTACAACTCATAAATAAATCAACAATCAATCCATCTACAACAACAAAAACCACCACAACCCACACAAAAACAACTCCATCTCACCCCTTCACACAAACACATCCAAATCATATTCTCCCCCTCCCCCCCAAAATCCCAACCCAAAATACCCCTATCACAAACAATCAACTCCCCATCCTTACCCCACCAACTTACCACCCCAACCTCCCCAAAAATCCCCCCATCCATCACCCACCCACTACCAATTTATCCTTCATAACCCCTCCAAACATTCCCTTCCCAAAAATCATACCCCCCAATCACCACCCAACATCCCAATAACTAATCTAAAAAAATATAAAAAACCTTTAATATCCCTACACATCCTTTCATACACTAAAATTATTCCCCCCCATAACCCATCCACCCTTCCCTACCCCTCCACCACCCATTCATCCCCAAAATACTCAACACCTATCAAATATTCTACTAAAACCCAACCCTCTACTAAATACATCTAACTACAACCATACCCTAAACTCAACTACACTCACTCCTAAAAAACATATACACTCCTTCCTACAACCAAACTCTCATCTCCACCCATTAACTCCACATACCTACACTCCCAAAACACCCACCATACACCAACAACCTCACCCATCCACCCCAAACCACAAACTAAACTCACATATTCATACTATCATAAACACTATCAACCTACTCACATCAACCCCATACACATACCACAAACACACAATTCCCTTCCCAAACTCTCCCAACACTCATCCACAAAAATAACCTCAACCTCACAATACCCACATCAACACCCCATCCCTCACCAATCAAACTAAAACTCACATCTCTAAACTTACCCCTACAACACCACATCCAAAAACCACATCAACCCACCTCAATACCACTTAAACACATCCATTATTACCTCACACATTCATTTCACACACAATCACACTACATTCATTACACTCCATACCCTTACCCTCACAATCCTACCCTCACAAACACCACCTATCCAAAATCCCCTTCCCCCCCCCCACACCAAACTCAAACCCCACACACTCCCCCAACCACACACTCCCTCACCCTACAATCCCACTACCCCCTCTACACTACAACCACATATCTCCCCTCACCCCTATATCCATATCAAATCACAATAAACTTACACTTCTCAAAATACACACCTCCCACCATATACCCACTATCTCATCCTACACCCTACCAATCAACCACCCCATACACCCCCATACCCCCAACATAACCTACCAATCAACCACTCCCCTCATCCCTCTCCACTCTCATACACCCCCCAAACTAAATACATTCCACCCCCCCATACCTATATCCTCCTATAATACCAATTCCCCCCCAACCCACCAAAACCCACACAACCACAATACCAAATAAACCAATAAACAACCACCCTTATTCTATATCCCCCTCCCAACCCCACAATTAACTCCAACCACCAACATCTACCCTTAATCCTAAACCCCCTTCTACCCACCACATCAATACCCAAAAACACCCTTCCTTAACTAAAATAACATCTACCACATACTTACCATCCATTCCCAATACCCCCCCACTTCCCCAACTAAACTTTCCCCCCCCCACTTACAAACCTTCCCCCCCCATTCACACTTACTCCCCAACCAACACCCCACACCCACCAACCTCTATCACCCAAACCTCCATTCTACCACCCCACATCCCTCATAACAAAAATACACCCCCCACACCACACTTCCCACACCTTCCCCCCCACACTTACCACACTTCCCCCCACCAACACTTACTCCCCACCACACCCCACACCCACCAACTTCTATCATCCAAACTCCATCACTCATACCACCCCACCTCCTCATTAAAAATAACCCCCACAACCACACATTCACACCTTACCACACTTCCTCCCAATCCACACTACTACCCACCACAACCCTCACCCACCAACTCTATCACTCAAACTCCATCCTACACCCCAATCCCTCATTAAAAATACACCCCCCACCCCCACACCCCTCCACCACACCCTTCAACACTTACAACACACTCCACACCCACTCAACTTATACCCACATACATACACCACCCAACACCCTATACACACACACAACTATCCCCACCTCAAACCCAACTCCACACTTCACTCCACACATCCTACCCCACCCTCCACCCCCACTACACCCAACACCACACCCAACCACATACACCCCCACCCCCATCCCACACAAACTCTACCCCATATAAACATCAACACACCCACCCCAATAACCCCCTACCACTTCACTCTCTACCCTACCCCAAACCATCATCCCCACACCCTCACTCTCCATTCCCCTACCCCCACACCTAATTACAATACCTAACCCAAACCCACACTCAACCATCATCCCCCTCAACCAAACACATCAAACAACAACCCACACACAAATCATCCAACCACCCTACACAAACACACACCCCAACACAATCAAAAAACCCCCAACCCTCCAACCACCCACACACCCTCCTTCAACCACATCACACAACACACCATCCATAACCAACCCACACCCAATCACACCCAACAACTCTCCCCTCCCAAAAATCACTCCACAACTCTCACCCCACCCTAATCAATCACACCCCACAACCTCTACCCCCCCTCCTAAATCTAAACCACAACTCTCCCCCCATCCCAAACCCAATACCACCCAACAACATCCCCCCCCCTCCAAACAATCCCACCCCAAAACTCTCCCCCCTCCAAACCAATACACCCAAAACCCCCTACCAAACCTATAACACCAAAATCTCCCCCCTCCCAACCAATCACACCACACAAATATCCCCCATACCACCAAATAAAATAACCCAACATCCATAAATTACATACTATCCAAACAAATAAACCCCTAACTCAATCTACATACTTAACACACAAACAAACCCAATACCCTACCCTCCCATACATACCTTCCCCCCACTCCACCCAACCCTCCCCACCCCCTCCTACCACCTCCATCACATTTTCCACACCCCCACCAATCACCATACTACCACACACCACCCCATCACCCATACCTAACTCTACTCAATACACAAAAATCCCCTCCCCACCCCTCCTACCCCCCACAACCCCTATCTTTCACTCATACAACTCCAACCTTCCCCATTCATTCCTAAATCCAAACTCACTATATAAACTCACTCAACTTCCTAAACTTTTACTAAAATTCCTATAAAATAAAAAACCCATATCAAACTACAACAAAAAAACTACCCAACACACTACCACCCCACCTTAACCCCCAATACAACACCACCCCCTTAAAAAATGCCAACAACCCACACCAACAACTCCCCCCTCATACTATACCTACATCCCCACCCCAAAACCCAACCATACCCCTCCCACAAAAACCCAAAACCTCCCCATACTAACTCTCACCTTTCCCACCACTTGCCATATGCTTCCTATACAACCTCCCCCCTACATTTTCAAACCACTAACACCCTACCCACCAATACATCAATACCCTAACCCAACAACAAACCCCCATCACCCATAACCCATAACCACCAAAAACAAAAAACAACTCACAACATAATAAAACAACAACCAACAACATCTAACCCCCAATTCCACCCCACAAAACTCCATTAACCCCAAAATTCTCACTACCAAACCCCCCCCACCCCCCCCTCAAAACCCCACCTCAAATCATCAAAATCTTTTTATAAAAACTAATTATATACAAAACCTCCAAACCTAACTTTCTCACACCCCACATTTTTAACATATCAAATCCACATTCATATCATACATAACTATCTTATAACCAGAACCACCACATCACCCCAACCCATCAATCTTAATTCACAAATATCCCCACATTACATCCTTATTATCCCTTCATATCCCTTTCCCCCCCAAACACACTAACCCCCCAAACATTCAAACATTCCCCACACCCCACCACCCCACACCCCCCACACATACAAAATACACAAAACTTCCCCCCACCCAACAAAATTAATCCCCCCCCTCCCCATAACTCACCACCACAACTCCATTAATCCTCCTTCCACCACCCCTCTACCAACCTCAATCCCCTTTAAATACCAACACACTAATAAATATATATAACACTAACAAATATCCCATAATCCCTCCCCCCAATCACAAACCACCCAAAACAACCTATATCATTACATATTACATCACATACCTCCCACCCCTTCCAAACCCCATCCCCCTTACCTCCCCAACCAACTCAACAACCCAATACAAACCCACCCCAAAATAACCCTCACAAATCCAATAAAAAAAAAAAACCTCCCCACAAAACAACAACCCATCACCCCAACAAAACACAAAAAAAATATCCACCTCAACCTACAAAAACCACCAACACCCCCTTCACACCACATAGACCACAAAAAAAACCCACAATCACCCACCCAAAAATTAATCATCCCAACCTAACATAACCAAAATCCCAAATCACCCATATATTTTAAAAACCCAAAACCACCCACCCCCCTCCCCCCCCAAAACCCAAACTAACCAAACCAAACCAATCAAATCCAAAACAAACATCAATCCCCCCATAACAACCCCCCCATCCAAACCCCAAAACAATAAACAATCCAATTCTATCCCACCTAAAAACATCTCCATAACCCCCTTACCCACACCAATTCCACTCTTCCATATTCACTAACCACACTATCTCCCAAATTATACCCTGTACATTCCTTCTCATTCCCCCCAATCCCACCCACCCACCTCCCTAAAACCCCACTCTAACAACATCCAAACACCACTAAAATAACTTCTTATCACCACACATCAAAATCCATACACAACTCCTCCTACATCACCCCCAATAATATCATACCCCACAAATCCATTCCATATAAACCAACCTACCCAACAAACATAATATGCCCCCAACAATAAATTACTCCTAATAATAAACCTAAATATCCCAACCCACCTCCATAAAAACACACAACCCATACTCAATCATCCCCCCCCCAACCAAAAAAACCTCCCAATTATAAAATTACAACACCAAACACACACTTATTAAAACCAACATATTAAACAACCAATACACATAAAATCCCCAACAAAACCACCAACTCCTATATCCTCACAAAAACCCCCCCACCCACCACAACAAACATACCAAAACCACCCACCATAAAAAAATTATTTAACCAAACATCCACACCACCTAAAACACCTATAACCCATCCCTATACAACAATTTAAACCACTCCTTCCTTCAAAACCATCCCTATACCAACAAATAAACCACTCCTTTCCACACCCAATTACCTTTACCAACAAATAAACCACTCTCTCTCCCCCACCCCTCCTAATAAACAATCAAACCACTCTCTTCACACCCCCCATCCCTAATACCAAATAAACACTCTTTCCCACAACCCAATCCCTATACCATCAAATAAACCACTCTATTCCCACGACCCCCATCCCTATACAACAACAAATTAAACCACTTCTTCCAACCCCATCCATATACCAACAAAAATAAATACTCCTTTCACACCCCCTTCCTATACCTAACAAATAAACCACTCTCTTCTACACCCCCATTCCATATACCAACAAATCAACCACTCTCTTCCCACACCCCATACCCCCTATACAACAAATAACACTCTCTTTCCCACACCCACTCCCCTATCCAACCAAATAAACCACTTCCTTTCCCACAACCCATCACAATACATCAACAAATATACACTATCTTCCACACCCATTCTTATACAACAACAAATAAACCTCATCTTCCCCAACCCCTTCCCTAATACCAACACCATAATAAAACACTCATCTTCTCACCCATCCCTATACCAACACCAAATAACCACTATCTTCTCCACACCCCATCCCAATACCAACACAAATAAACCACTCCTCTTCACACCCCATCCCTATACCAACACAAATAAACACTCATCTTCCCACCAATCACACCACACAACATCATACAATCACTCTCTTCACACCCATCCCTATACCACCACAACTACACCAATCTCCCACACCCATCATACTTTCACCAACACAATACAACCACTAACATACATCACTCCCACACACACAACACTACATAAATCATCTCACAACTCATCACTTTCACCAACATACTTCACAACTCCCAAAACAACTACAACATACTTCACAACTCCCAAAACACAACATAAACACTACCAACTACACAAAACAACTTACAACTTAACTTACCTACTCCACACACAACTACAACATACCTCACCAACTCCCAAAAACAACTAATCATACTTCACCAACTCAAAACACAACTAACATACTTACCACTCCAAAAACAACTAAACATACTTCACCAATCCAAACAACTACAACATACATCCCCACTCCCAAAAACAACTAAAATACTCCCAATCCCCACAACCCACAACTACAACATACTTACCCACTCCAAAACACACTAAACATACTTACAACTCCAAAAACATACTAAACATACTTCAACTCACAACAACTAAACATACTTACCCAACTCACCAACCCTACACATACATACCACCCAAAACCCCACCACTATACACACCACTCACAACCCCAAACTCCAACATACTCTCACACACACTCAAACCCATTCCACCAACACAAAACACCCCGACATCACCACTCCCACCAACTAAACATACTTCACACTCCCACAACCACTACCCATACTTCACCAACTCAAAACAACTACTCTTCCCACTCCAAAAACAACTACAACATACTTACACACTCACACACACACACTCACACTTCAAAACCCACACTCAACATACTTCAACACCAACTTCCCCAAATACACTAAACATACTCCACCCACTCAACACAACTTCCAAATAATACCAACTCACCAACTCAAAATTACCACCACCCCCACCAAACACACAACTAAACTACTCACAACTCCAAAACACACAACCACCCATACCCACCCACTCAAACACCACTACAACAGACTTCACTCAACCAACTCAACCCAACCATACTCACAACACATCACCACACACACCCACTAAACAACTCACATCCACAACAACCCAACACCACACTTCACACTCCCACCCCACCCCACCCAACATCACCCACCACCACCCACACAAACCCCCACACAACCCACAACAAACCCACACACCACCCACCACCCCACACAACCCCCACCACACCCCACACCACCCTCCACCCACACCAACCCACCCAACACCCACCCAACCACCCCCACACACCTCCCACAACACCCACACACACCCCACACACCAACACCACACCCCACCACCACCCAAACCCCCACCACACCACCCACACACCACACACCACCACACACACACCATCCCCCACAACACACCCACCAACACCCACCCCCAACCCACCACCCACACCCACACCCCACCCCCCACCACCCACCCCCCACCACCCACCCCACACCCCCACCACCCCCACACCACCACCCCCCCCACCCCCCACCCCCCCACCACCCACACCCCCACACCCCACCCACACCCACCCACCCCCCCACCCCACACCCCCCACCACCCCACCACCCACCCCCACCCCACACCCACCCCCCCACCCCCCCACCACCACCCCCCCACCCACCCCACCCACCACCCCCCCACCCCCACCACCCCCACCCACCCACCCACCCCCCAACCACCCACACACCCACCCCCCCACCCCCCCACCCAAACCCCCCCAACCCCCACCCACCCACACCACCACCCCCCACCACCCCACCCACCCCACCACCCCACCCACACCCCCCACACCCACCCAACACCCCACCACCCCACCCCCCACCACCCCACACCCACCCCCACCCACCCACCCCACACCACCACCCCCCCCCCACCCCCCACCACCACCCCCCACCCCCCCCCCACCCCACCACCCCACCCCCCCACCCACCCCCACCCCCACCACCCACCCACCCCCCCCCCACCCCCACCACCCCCCCCACCCCCCACCCCACCCCCCACCACCACCCCCCCACCCCCACCACCCCCACCCCCACCACCCCCCACCACCCCACCACCCCACCCCCACCACCCCCACCAACCCCCCACCCACCCCCCCCACCCCACCCCCCACCACACCCCCCCCACCCCCACCCACCCCCCCCACCCCCACCCCACCCCCACACCACCCCCCACACCCCACCCACCCCACCCCCACCCCCCCCACCACCCACCCCCCCACCCCCCACCACCCCACCCCCCACCCACCCCCCACCACCCCCCCACCACCCCCACCCCCACCCACCCCCCCACCCCACCCCCCACCACCCCCACCCCACCCCCACCACCCCCACCCCCCACCCCACCCCCCCCCACCACCCCCACCCCCCACCCCCCACACCCCCCCCACCACCCCCCCCCCACCACCCCCACCCCACACCCCCCCCCCACCCCCCCCACCCCCCCCACCCACCCCCACCACCCCCCCCCCACCCCCCACCCACCCCCCCCACCCCCACCACCCCCCACCCACCCCCCCACCACCCCACCCCCCCACCCCCCCACCCCACCCCCCCACCCCCCACCCCCCCCACCACACCCCCCCCACCCCCCACCCCCCCCACCCCCCACCCACCACCCCACCCCCACCCACCCCCCCCACCCCCACCCCCCCCACCCCCCCCCCACCCACCCCCCCCACCCCACCCCCACCCCACCCCCCCCACCCCCACCACACCCCCCACCCCCACCCCCCACCCCCCCCCACCCACCACCCCCCACCCACCCCCCCACCCCCACCCCACACCCCCCCACCCCCCCCCCACCCCACCCACCCCACCCCCCCCCCACCCACACCCCACCACAACCCCCCCCAACCCACCCCCCCACCCACCCCACCCCCCCCACCACCCACCCCAACCCCCCACCCCACCCCCCCCACACCACCCCAACCCCACCCACCCACCCCCCCCCCACCCACCCCAACCACCCCCCCACCCCCCCACACCCCCCACCCCACCCCCACACCCCAACCCCACCCACACCCCCCACCCCCACCCCCCAACACACCCCCCCACCCACACCACCCACCCAACCCCCACCCCCACACCCCCCCCCCACCCACCCCCAACCCCACCACACCCAACCCCACCCACCCCCCCCCCAACCCCCCCCACCCCCACACCCCACACCCCCCACAACCCCCACCCCCACCCCCCCACCACCCCCACACCACCCACCCACCCCCACCACACCCCCAACCCACCCCCCCCCCACCCCACAACCCCACCACCCCCCCCCACACCCCACCCCACACAACCACCACACCCCCAACACCCCCCACCCCACCCACCCCCACCCCCACCCAACCACCCACACCCCCCCCACCCCACCCACCACCCCCCACCCCCACACCCACACCACCCCCACCCCCCACCCCACACCAACACCACCCACCCACCACACCCCCCCCACAACCCCACACCACCCCACCCCCAACCCACACCCCCAACCACCCCCACCAACCCCACCCCCCACCAACCACACCCCCACACCCCAACCCCACCCCACCCCCCCACCCCACCCCCCACCACCACAACCCCCCACCCACCACCCCACCCCCACCCACACCCACCCCCCACACCCCCCACACCCCCACCAAACCACCCCCCACCCCCACCCCACCCCCCACCCCCCACCCCCCCAAACCCCACCCCCACACCACCCACCCCCACCCCCCACACCCCCCCACCCACAACCAACCCCCCACCCCCAACCCCCCCCACCACCCCACCCAACCCCCCCACCCACCCCCCCACCCACCCCCCCACCACCCCACCCCCCCCACCAACCCCCCCCACCCCCCACCCCACCCCCACACCCCCCCACACCCACCCCCCCCCCACACCACCCCACACCCCCCACACCCACCCCCCACACCCCACCCCCCCACCCCCCCCCCACACCCCCCCCACCCCCACACCCCACACCCCCACCCCCCCCACCCCCACCCCACCCCCCCCACCCACCCACCCCAACCACCCCACCCCACCCCCCCCACCCCCCCCCCACCCCACCCCAACCCCACCCCCCCCCCACACCCCACCCCCACCACCCCCCACCCCCAACCCCCCACCCCCCCACCCCCACCCCACCCCCCACAACCCACCCCCACCCCCCACACCCCCCACCCCCCCACCCCCACCCACCCCCCCCACCCCCCACCCCCCACCACAACCCACCCACACACCCCCCCCACACCCCCCCACACCACCAACCCCCACCCACACCCCCCCCACCCACCCCCCACACCACCCCCCCCACCCCAACCCCCCACCCCACCCCACCCCACCCCCACCACAACCCACACCCCCACCACCCCCCCCACCCCCCACCACAACCCCCCACCCCCCACCCCCCCACCCCCCCCACCCCCCCCCACACACCCCCACCCACCACCCCCCACCACCCCCACCCCCCCACCCACACCCCACCCACCCACCCCCACCCCCCCCCAACCCCCCCCCACCCCCCCCCCACACCCCACACCCCCACAACCACCCCCCCCACCAACCCACCCCCCACCCCCACACCCACCCCCACCCCCCCCAACCCCCCCCACCCCCCCCACCCCCCCCCACCACAACCCACCCCACACCCCCCCCACAACCCCCACACCCCCCACCCACCCCCCACACCCACCCCCCCACACACCCACACCCACCCCCCACCCCCCACCCCACCACCCCAACCCCACCCCACCCACACCCCCCCCCCACCCACCCCCCACCCACACCCCCACCCCCCCCCCACACCCCCCCACCACCCCCCCCCCACCCCCCCCCCAACACCACCCCACACCCCCCCCCACCCCCCCCCCACCCCCACACCCACCCCCCCACCCCCACCCCCCCCCCACCACCCCCCACCCCCCCCCACCACCCCCCCCCACCCCCCCCCACACCCCCCCCCCACCCCCCCACCCCCCACCACCCCCCCCACCCACCCCACCACCCCCCACCCCCCCCCCACCACCCCCCACCCCACACCCACCCCACCCCCCCCCCACCCCCCCCCCACCCCCACCCCCACCACCCCCCACACCCCACCCCCCCACACCACCCCACACCCCCACCCCCCCACACACACAACCACCAACCACACCCCCATCCACCCCCCCAACCCCCCCCACACCAACCCAACACCAAACACCCCACCAACCCCACCCCACCCACCACACCCAAACAACCCCACACCCCCCCACACCCCCCACCCACCCACCCCCACCCACCCCCACCCCCAACCCACCCCCCCACCCACCCCCCCCCACCCCACAACCCCCACCACACCCCCCACAACCAAACAACCAACCCAAACACCACAACCACCCCCCCCACCCACCCCAAACCACCACACATACCACCCCACCACAACCACCACCAACACCCCCCCAACACACAACCCCCAAACCCAAACCACAAACCCAAACACCCCCACCACACCCCACCAACACACCCCCCACCCCAACAACCCCCACACCCCAACCCACCAAACACCCCCCCCAAACCCCCCACCACACCACAACCCCACACACACCCACACACACCACACCACACCCCCCCAACACCCCACAAACAACCCACACATACCCCCACCAAAAACCCCACACCCACAAACCCCACCCCACTACCACAAACAACCCCACACCCCACCCCCTACCAACACCACCACCACACCCCCACATATAACCCCCCCACCCCACACCCCCCCCAACCACCACACAAACACACTCCACCCCACACACCCAACAACAAACACACCCAACCCAAAACCACCCACCACACCACACCCCACACCAACACCCCCACACACCACACCCCCACCCCACACACAACCAACCCCACAACACCCCCACCCAAACAACCCCCCCACCCCACACACCACACACACACCTACCCCACACACCAACCCCCACCCCCACCAACCCCCCCCCCCCTCCCATACCCCCCCCAAAAAACCCCTCCAACAACCTACAAACAGCCCAATCCCCAACCCTCCAACACACCACACACAATTTCACCCATCCATTACCCTAACACAATAATATCACCATGCCCTCCATAAACACCCCACAACTCCCTCCCTAACATTTCCACTTTCCTCCTAACAAATATAAATAATAACATATAACCACATTCTAAACATACCCCCTCACTCCCCATCCCCACCCCCCAATTCCCAACACCCCCTTCCCTAACCCAAAAAATCACCTGCCACATCAAACCCCATCCACACTCACTCAAAAAATAAAACCCCTAAAACAACCACTACATACCTTCCAAAAACACCCTTAACTCCAATTCCTTCCAAAACCCCCCAGCCCACAATAACCAAAACACAAAATACACACACACCACTTTAACCTCACATCCAAAAATCCTCACAATCTCACCCTCACAACTCACAAAAAAATCCTCACATCTATCTCACATCTACAAATAACTTCCCCCCCCCCTCTTACCACAAATCATCCTACCAACAACCCAAACACCCACTACCAACAAACACAAACCACAACTTTTCCACCTCACTCCAAAACTCTCACAACCCTCACAAAAAAAAACCTCACATCCACAAATAACTTCCCCCCCCCTCTTACAACAAATCATCCCACTCACCAACAACCCAACACCACCACCAACAAACACAAAACACAACTTTTACACCTCACCTACAAAAATCTCACAACCCTCACAAAAAAACTCACATCTATCCTCACATCTACAAATAACTTCCCCCCCCACCCCTCTTACCACAAATCATCCTCCCAAAACCCAAACACCCATACCAACAAACACAAAACACCAACCTTTTACACCTCACACCCTAAAATCTCCCACCCTCAAAAAAAACCCCTCCCCTCCTAAACTCATATAAACCCCTAACCTAACCATCCACCCACTTCACACCCCCCCCCTCCCCTACCAAACACCCCCATACCCTCCCACAACTTACACCAAAATCCCCAACCCCAATCCACCACCAACAACCAAACCCCCCACTAAACCATTCAAAATCCCCCTTCCCCAAAACATCCATCCCCCCATCTCCCCCCTACCCACTACCACACTATCCCCATCTTATCCTAATCCATTAATCCCCATCCCCCCCTAAACCCCCTTACCCAAAATAACAACCCACCTCCCCTCCCATAAAACTCCCACATCTCAAATCTATCACAAATCACAACTCTCCCAACTATCCCCACCATAAACCCATAACACCCAAACAACTCTCCCAACCTTACACAATTCCACTTCCACAAACCCCTACAAAATCTACACCTCCCCACTTCTCACCACCCCCCACACCCCTCCCCATTCCCCATACACTATTATCCCACAACCACACTTCACAAAATCACAAACCCACCTTACACTTTTACTCACACAACCAAATACTCTCACAATACCCACCCATCACTAAAAAAATAAACTAAAAAAAAATTTTACCCCCATACCAACAACATCCCACACTTATCCTACCCACACTTTCCCAAACCCATACCCTCACACCCTCACACCTCACACTATCCTCACACACTTCCCTCTCACACACTTACTCCCCCCAACACCAAACACACACCCCACACCACAACACACCACAAACCACCCACACCACCAACCACCCAAACAACACCACAACAACACCACCCAACAACCCTATCACACACACACCCACCACACCTACACCACCAAACACACACCCAAAACCCCAAAACAACCAACCCCACACCCACCCCACACAACACCACCAAAACCAAAACAACCCCACCCCAACACCCTACTAACCAATAACCAACCCACCACCCCCAACCACAACCCACCACCCCACACCCCCCCCCCACCCCCACCCCCCACCCCCACCCCCCCCACCCCCCCACCACCCCCCCACCACACCCACCCCCACCCCCCCCACCCCCACCACACCCACCCACCCCCCACCCCACCACCCCCCCACCCCCCACACCCCCCCCCCACCCCACCCCCCCACCCCCACCCCCCCCACCACCCCACCCCCCCCACCCCCCCCACCCACCCCACCCCACCCCCCCACCCCACCCCCCCCCACCCCCCCACACCCCCCCACCCACCCCACCCCCACACCCCACCCCCCCCACCCCCCCACACCCACCCCACACCCCCCCACCCCCCACCCACCCCCACCACCCCCCACACCCCACCCACCCACACCACCCCCCCCCCACCCCCCCACCCACACCCCCCCACACCACCCCCCCACCCACCCACCCCCCCACCCCCACCCCCCCCCCACCCACCCCCCCCCCACCCACCCACCCCACACCCCCCCCACCCCACACCCACCCCCCCACCCCACCAACCCCCACCCCACACCACCCCACCCCACCCCCCCACCCCCACACCACCCCACCCCCCACCACACCCCCACCCCCACCCACCCCCACCCCACACCCACCACCCCCCCCCCACCCCCACCCCCCCCACACCCCCCCAACCACCCCCCCACCCACCACCCCCACCCCCCCAACCCACCACCCCACCCCCCCCACCACCCCACCCCCACCCACCCCCACACCCCCCACCCCACCCCACACCCCCCCACCCCCCACCCACCCCCACCCCACCCCCCCACCACCCACCACCCCCACCCCCACACCACCCCCACCCCACCCCACCCCCACCACCCCCCCACCCACCCACCCCACCCCCCCCACCCACCCCCACCCCCACCCCCCACCCCCCACCACCCCCACCCCACCACCCCACCCACCCCCCCCCACCCCCCACCCCCCCACCCCCCACCCCACCCCCAACCCCCCCCCCACCCCCCCCACCCCCCACCCCACCCCCACCCACCCCCCCCACACCCCACCCCCCCCACCCCCCCCCACCCCCCCACCCCCCCCCCACCCCCCCACCCCCACCCACCCCCACCACCCCCCCCCCACCCACCCCCACCACCCACCCCCACACCCCCCCACCAACCCCCACCCCCACCCCCCCCCCACCCCCACCCCCCCCCACCCCCCCACCCACCCCCACCCCCCCCCACCCCACCCACCACCCCCACACCCCCCCCACCACCCCCCCACCCCCCCACCCACCCCCACCCACACCACCCCCCCCACCCCCCCCACACCCCCCCCCCACCCCCCCACCCAACCCCCCCCACCCCCCACCCCCACCCCCCCACCCACCCCCACCCACCCCCCCCACCCCACCCCCACCCCCCCACCCCACCCCACCCCACACCCCCCACCCCCCACCACCCCCCCACCCCACCCCACCCCCCCACCCAAACCCACTCTCAAACCATCTCATTAACACACCACCACCCCATCCTCAAACACACCCCTTCTCTCCCACTCCTTCCCCACATCACCCACTCCACATCTCCCCTCTACTCACCACCCCCTCCCCATACACCCTATCACTATCCAACATGTACACATCTCCACAACCAAACTCAACCCCAATACATACCACCCCTCTATACAAATCAACAACATACCAACATAACTACCCACACAAAAAACATCCACCCCAACCCCTCAAACATTTCCCTACCCCACTCCTCTCTCTCTAAACCAAATTCCACACCCATCCTCCCACCCTCTCTCCTCCCTAAATCCAAAAATCCAAAAAACCTAACACCCAATACACATCACATCTTCACACTCCTACACATCAACTTAAACATCCCAAATCACACACATCACACAAACCCCACACAAACTAACACCAAACACCTCCCTACATACACAAATCCCAACAATCCACAACACTCCCCCATATCCACTCCTAAAACAACCATCTCACAACCCATTAAATTCATCACCTCTCACCCAACATCCCATCTCACAAATACTCCACACATCCCCCACAACTTTATAACCTCACAACCCAAACCACTAACACAAAACCCCCAACAACCAACCACAATAACCAAAATCAACTCCCCCCCAACCACAACATCATACCACCTACCCAACAACCCTCCAATATCCCACACCACCCATTCCATAACAAACCAATACCACACAACCTCCACCTCTCACACTAAACTAGATACTCCACACATACAAATTAACCCTATCATCTCCTTCAACCACAATCCCACACCCTCCTCACCAAACTACAATATCTACCTTCCAACAAACACACACCATACCAACCCCCACACAACCACCATAAATAACATAAATAATTAAAACCCTCAAAAAACCCCCCAATCCCCCTACCCAATCCCCAACATCATTACCACTCTCACTCACTCACAATTCATCATCCATACACCCCCAAACCTCACTCACCTCCATACTAACAACCAACATCCAAAACCTAAACACACACTACACACACCTCCACATACCTATCAAAATAATCCCACTATCTAACTCCCCTATCTCACATAAAACTAATTTCCTTTCTCAATATCTATAATTACACACTCTTACACATACCCCCACCCTAATAACACCTACTACACCCCCTCCACCACCCAACTCTCTCAAAACACCCCTAAATACACCTTTCCACTCCTCACACCTAACCAACAAACAACCATCCAACTCAACCACATCCACCCCCTAATTTATCTATATACAATACACCCCCAACCATCAAACAACCAAACTCTTCCACCTCTCTCACACACCTAACTCTCCGTCTATCCCTCCACATAACCCAACCACACTCTCCTCCCACCAAAAACTACACCACTCCACTCCATACCAATCCACACCTAAAACCCAACAAAATCAACAAAACTACCCACCACACACCACCTATTAAACAAAACAACAAAAATAACCAACACAAACATAACAACATACCAAACAATACCATAACCCACAACTACTACTAATAAACTCACACACACTAACCCCCCACATTACCACTAACCACAACCCTCAACACTCTCCCAAACTTAATATACACAATCTCACCCACAACACACAACTCCAACCCACACAACTACACCATATCCAAACACATCCATCATAACCACCACATACACCAACCCCCACACACTCAACTACCTACAACCAACACCTCCAAACCCAACAATACTACCCCATTCATATCAACTAATTACATCAATAACCTCCACACGTATCTAACGCATCTACCATAATAAACTATTATAACATCCTATACAACAAACACACCAACACTCACACACACAATCCCACACCCACAACACACACACACACATTACACAATATCCATCTACCCCATAAAATCATTCACCAAACCATCTTTAACCCACACTTCAACCAACCATCAACCCATACTAAACTATAATCTAAAATAACCCCACAACACCACTCATTCTCACCCCCCACCACAACACAACAAAAATCAACAATCCACACAAATACTCTAACCCCCCACATCACAACAACTTCAATCAACGCCCCATCAACTCCCATCAACTCCCCACTAACACACACACTTTACACACTTATAACCCACAAAATTAAACCTACAATTCAAAACAAAAACCCCCCTCACACACTTACCCCAAACCAAAACAATTCCTACACCAATACCTACACAACCCACAACATCCCACATATTACACAAATCACTCACACCTAACACAACCCAAACAAACCCTCCATCCTAAACACACCCTCAAACCCAACCAACACTCACATCACAAAACATCCCCCTCTCATCACCAATACACCCCTCTCACTACAAACAACACCCACAAAACACAAAAACCAACCCTACAACCAAAAACACACACCACATCCCACTCTACCAACCCCACCCCACACAGACCACCCATACCCAACCACCACCCACCACCACTAATTCCACATAAATCCCACACTATTACACACACAACATTAAACACTCACTCCCCACACAACCACCTTCTCACAACCCACCACCCACCTCATCACCCCCAACCCATATCACCAAACAAATATTTCCAACACACAACCTCCACCACACACCTCCCAACAACTTACATACACTACACCAAACCCACAACTACTCACACACATACACACACACCCCACACCATCACACACCCCACACACACCCCAACCAAAACCCCATCTCAAAACCCCACCAAAACTCCTTCTCAACTCCAAAACACCCCCAACCCACACAACACCCAACTCAATTCCCCACAAACCTCACATACATCAAATCCACTCAAACATCCCCAACTCACAATTATACCACAAACCCATACCCCTACCACCTATCAATCCTCCCCCCATCCCCAACCACCAATTACCCCCAACAAACACACCAAAACACTTCCACACACACACACTAACACCCACAAAACACTTAACTTCACATCCTCTTCCACCATAACACCTCCCATCCCCAACTCCCTCCACCCCACCAACACAACACACCCAACACACTACTACACCTACATCAAACCTTATCAACACCCCCCAACAATCAACCTTCCAACCTAAATCTATCCCATTTCATCATCTTAACTTTCCCCACAACTTCCCTATACCACTTAACCACCATCCATCCTCACAATCCCAACACACATAAAAAACCCACTTCCTCCCCACTACCCCCTTCTTATTCACTCAAACTTCCATGACCCCTCTTCTAATCCCCACTCCCCTCCATAACTTTACACTACCACTCTTAACCCCACAAATCACACACCCCTAACCACTCCCATCACAACCCCCACCAACCTCCCTCATATCCACCCAACTCAACTCACCCCATAATACCATACCACAACCCACAACACACACACATAACCCATACCCAAAACAAACTACACAACTACAACTCATTCTTTTTATTTCATCTTTTTTACACCCCTCATCCTACAAAAAAACTTTTATAACATCCCAAATTCTAATCTCCATAATAAATCCCTTTTCTTTTTCTTACCCCATCCCCACCAATAATCCACCCACCTTCCCTCAACTCCAAACCCCCCTCCCCCCCCCACACCCCATAATACCACACCCCCCCACCCCCCCCCAACACAACCCCAACAACACCCCAAACCAACCCTCCCCCAAACAACACCCCCCCCCACAACACCCCACCCCCCCCAAACCCCACACCCACCCCACCCACCCCCCCACCACCAACCAACCACCCAACCACCCAACCACCCCTACACCAAAACCCCCCCCACCCAAAACCCAACCCCAACCCACCCCACCCCCCAACCCCACCACCAAACAAAACCAAACACCCCACCCCACCCCCCCAACACCCCCCAACCCCACCCCCAAACCCCACACAACAACCCCCCACACCCCCCCCACCCACCCCCCACCCCCCCCCCAAAACACACACAACCCCCCCCCCCCCCCCCCCCCCCCCCCCCCCCAACCCACCCCCCCACCCCCCACCCACCCCACCCCCCACACCCCACCCCACCACACACCCACCCAACAACCCCCACCACCCCCCCACCCCAACCCCCCACACCACCCCCACACCCCCCAACACCAACACCCCACACCCAACCCCCCACACCCACCCCACCCACCACCCCACCCCCCCACACCACCCACCACCCCCCACACCAACACCACCCCACACCCACCCCACAACCACCCCACCCCCACCCAACACCACCCCCACCACACCCCAACCCACCCCCACCCACACAACCCCCACCCCCACCACCCACCCACCCCACCCACACCCCCCCCACCCCACCAACCCACCCACACCCCCCCCCACACCACCCCACCCACACCCCCCCACCCCCCCCCACCCCCCACCACCCCAACCACCCCACCCACACCCCACCCCCCCACCCCCCCACACCACCACACCCCCACCCCCCCACACCACCCCAACCCACCCCCCCCACCCCCCCACCCCACCCCCCACACCCCCCCACACCCCACCACCCCACCCACCACCCCCACCACCCACACCCCCACCCCCACCACCCCCACCCCCACCCCCCAACCACCCCACCCAACACCCCACCCACCCCCCACACCCACACCCAACACCCCCACACCACCCCCCACCCACCCCAACACCCCCACCCCCCACCCACCACCCACCACCAACCCCAACACCCCCCCCACCAACACCCCAACAACACCACCCACCCCACCACCCACCCACAACCACCCACACCCACCCACACCACACCCACCCCCACCCCACCCCCCCCCACACCACACCCACACACCCCCCCCACCCACACCCAACCCCCCACCACACCCCACCACCAACCCCCCCACCCACCACCCACCCCACCCCCCACCCCACCACCAACCCCCACCCCACCACCCACCCCCCACCACACCCACCACCCCACACCCACCCCCCCAACACCCCACACCACACCCACCCCCACACCCACACACCCCCCACCACCCCACCCCCACCACACCCACCCACACCCCACCACCCCCACCCCCCCCACACCACCCACAACCACCCACACCCCCACCCACCCCCCCCACCCCACCACACCCACCCCCCACCACCCCACCCCCAACCCACACCCCCCAACACCCCACCCACACCCCACACCACCCCCCACCCCCCACCACCCCCCACACCCCCACCCCACCCCCACCCACCCCCACCACCCCACAACCCCACCACCCCCACCCACCCACCCCCACCACCCCACCCCCCACCCCCACCCACACCCACCCACCCACAACACCCCCCCCACCAACCCCACCCACCACCCACACCCACACCCCCCCCAACCCCCCCACCCCACACACCCACACCACCCCCACACCACCCACACCCCCCACCACACACCCCACCACCCACCCCCCCACCCACCACACCCCACCACCCACACCCCCCCACCACACCACACCACCCCACCCCAACCCACCCACCCCCCACACCCCACCCACACCCCACCCACCACCCCCCCACACCCACCCCCCACCACCCCACACCACCCCCCCCCCACCACCCCCACCCCACCCCACCACCCCCCCCACCCCCACCCACCACACCCCCCACCACCCCACCACACCCAACCCCCCCCACCCACCCCACACCCACACCCCCCACCCCACCCCACCAACACCCCCACCCCCACAACCACCCCACCCCACCCCCACCCCCCCACACCCACCCCACAACACCCACCACCCCCCACCCACCCACCCCACCACCCCACAACCCCCCCCACCCCACACCCACCCCCCACCCCCCCACCCACCCCCCACCCACACCACCCCCACACCCACCCCCACCCCCCCACACCCACCACCCCACCCACCCCACACCCCCCCCCCACCCCCCCACCCCACCACCCCCACCCCCCACCACAAAACCCCCCTCCACAACTACCACACCCATTCCCACACCAAAACAAAAACACCCACAAAACCCACCAACCCACCACAAACCACCACCACCACACCCCAACACCCCCAACCCACCCACACACAACCCCCACCTACACTACCAACAACCACCACACCCTCCCAAAAAAACCCCCCACCCAAAACCCAAACCCACAACCACAACCCACCACCCCCCAACCCAACCTAACACAACCCCCCCCCCCCCCCCAACAACACAACACCCATCCCCCCCCCCCCCCCCCCCCCCCCCCCTCAAACCCCACCAACCCCCCCCACCCCACCCACCACCCACCCACCAACACCCACCCAACACACAACCCCCCCCCCCAACCACCCACCCCCAAACACCACCCCCAAACACACCAACCCACCCACACCCCCCCCACAAACCCCACCCCCCACCCCATACCACCCCACCCCCCCCACCACCCCTCACACCCCCCTCACCACACCCATTATCCACTTACAAATATCCCACCCAAAATACCACCAT
>CALYLW010002339.1:107524-138524 GCA_944989445.1 Ampullaceana balthica | reverse complement strand
AGGGAACATTGTAATAAGAAAAACCCGTAAAAAAACAAGTTTTTGACTATAAATCCTTTATGTACGAGAAGAATTTAAAAGAATGTTCATTATAATACGCAGCGCCAGACCATCCAGAAATACAAAATTGCAGTTGTGTCGTAAAACATGTTTAATATAATGCGCACCGATCAGAAATATGTTTATAAAAAGAGCTGTCAATAAAATACGCACCTTATTGCGCGACAGAAAGGTTGTTCAATATAATACGCACCGCGACGCTCTATCTCAAAAAATAGCATGATACATAGGAATAAATAAAATAATCTAAAAAATCAATAATTTAATTACGGTACATGCGATCGATCTGAAATTTTGATACATTGTTTTTATCATCGGTACAAAACTGCCTGCAAAATTTCAGCTCGCTATCTTGCGAGCAAGTGGGTTAAAAATCGATCAAAAGTTTTGGCGACAAGCAAGCAAGCAAGCAAGGTCGGTCGGTCGGTCGGTCGGCCGCAGACACCACGAGTTAATATAAAGGATTAAAAAAAGAGAATTAGATGGTGGTTAATTATAAAATCAAATAACAAAAGGGGCGCCGTAGGTGCCCTGCAACCCAAAATAATTTATGTACATTTCAGAAAGTTTAATATTTCGTATTTATCAAACAAGGACAAGTTAGTTGGGCTTTTTAAAAAGTTCGGCTCCGTAGGCGCCCTAAAAAAGTGCATTTTTTATAAAATAAATAGATTTCAGCTGAAAACTTCAGTCATTTTTGACGGTTGTACGCTAGTATATATATATATATAATTCTCTTCGTGGTCGGACCCTGCGAGACAAGCTGCAAGTATGTTCAACATCTATATATATAATTCTCTTCGTGGTCGGACCCTGCGAGACAAGCTGCAAGTATGTTCAACAGATACTAATTTTAGAAAGCAGCGCACCAAATTATTCCACCAATGCATCAAAAGGTGTGCAAATTAAATATGCGCTGTAAAAAAAATTATATGACGTCGTTGTTTTCGCTGATATTTTAATTTTGTAAAAAGGGAACAATGTAAAAAGTTATAAAATACTTTGTGTACATTTCATACAACTTAATATTTTGTATTGATCAAACAAGGACAAGTTAGTTGAGATTTTGAAAAATGTGGGCGCCGTAGAAGCCCTAAAAAAGTACATTTTTTCAAAATAAATAGATTTCAGCTGAACACTTCCGTCATTTTTTACGGGTGATACGCCGCGGGTCTCTCCAGAGTTCCTTCTTTTCATTCACTCACAGTCGTTTGCCCAAACCCACCCCATTTTGACAACCGTGTCTTTCAGGAAGTCTTCACCCGTCACTAAATCATTAGCGGCGTATGCTACGCCGCGGGTCAGCTAGTATATATATAATTCTCTTCGTGGTCGGACCCTGCGAGTCAACAAGAAGCTGCATGTGCAACAGATACTAATTTTAGAAAGCAGCGCACACAATTACTGCACCAATGCATCAAAAGTTTGCAAATTAAATATGCGCTGTAAAAAATATATATATATATATGATATTTTGATATCGTAATAAGAAAAACCCGTAAAAAACCAAGTTTTTGACTATAAATCCTTTATGTACGAGAAGTAACTAAAAGAATGTTCATTATAATACGCAGCGCCAGACCATCCAGAAATACAAAATTGAAGTTGTGTCGTAAAACATGTTTAATATAATACGCACCGATCAGGAATATGTTTATAAAAAGAGCTGTCAATAAAATACGCACCTTATTGCGCGACAGAAAGGTTGTTCAATATAATACGCACCGCGACGCTCTATCTCAAAAAATAGCATGATACATAGGATTAAAAAAATAATCTAAAAAATCAATAATTTAATTACGGTACATGCGATCGATCTGAAATTTTGATACATTGTTTTTATCATCGGTACAAAACTGCCTGCAAAATTTCAGCTCGCTATCTTGCGAGCAAGTGGGTTAAAAATCGATCAAAAGTTTTGGCGACAAGCAAGCAAGCAAGCAAGCAAGCAAGGTCGGTCGGTCGGCCGCAGACACCACGAGTTAATATAAAGGATTTAAAAAGGGAACAATGTAAAAAGAGGATTTGATTATGGTTAATTATAACATCAAAAAACAAAGGGTTTTATATTAACTCGTGGTGTCTGCGGCGGACCTTGCTTGCTTGCTTGCTTGCTTGTCGCCAAAACTTTTGATCGATTTTTAACCCACTTGCTCGCAAGATAGCGAGCTGAAATTTTGCAGGCAGTTTTGTACCGATGATAAAAACAATGTATTAAAATTTCAGATCGATCGCATGTACCGTAATTAAATTATTGATTTTTTAGATTATTTTTTTTATTCCTATGTATCATGCTATTTTTTGAGATAGAGCGTCGCGGTGCGTATTATATTGAACAACCTTTCTGTCTCGCAATAAGGTGCGTATTTTATTGACATCTCTTTTTATAAACATATTCCTGATCGGTGCGCATTATATTAAACATGTTTTACGACACAACTGCAATTTTGTATTTCTGGATGGTCTGGCGCTGCGTTTTAGTTACTTCTCGTACATAAAGGATTTATAGTCAAAAACTTGGTTTTTTACGGGTTTTTCTTATTAAATCCTTTATATTAACTCCTGGTCCCTGTTTGGTTGATTTATCATACAGAATGGGACTGCGATAGAGCTTTTAAATAAAATACAAAATTCACAAACAAATTGTCCAATTAAAACAATAAATTTGAGCTTTATTTTAAACTAAAACGACAATAGACGTTTCGGCTAATGCCTTCATCAGTGCAATAACATAAAATAGGTACACACATATATTTAAATTCTTAAAACATATTATATCATAAAATAATTTAAACTATTCATGTAAAATAAAATGAAAGGAAAAACAAAAACAAACAAGGAAACAGGATATAGGAAAAAGGAGGAAGTATCTAAAGTTACAGTTAAAACCACAACCGGAAAAAGATTCTGCAGTTAGGTAAAATTGTGAATTTGGTTAATTCCATATGGAGCCAACGTACCAAATCGTTTTATAAGTTTCTTTTCCATGTGGATCCTATCATGGGTATTGTTTGCATATAAAATACCAGTAACTGCAACATCTGAAATACCGTCATGGTCAACACTGTTAAAATGTTTAGATACAGGACATTGAGCCTGTTTATTTATATTATACAGGTGTTCTCGACCTGTGTCACCTGTTTGGTTGATTGTTTGCTTGCTTGTCGACAAAACTTTGGATTTATTTTTAACTAGTTACATAAAATGTTCATAAAGATCGTTGAAGTCAAGTAAAAGACAAGTGACTATTCTTTTCAAAGTTGTTAGATGACGCCTATCATATATTCACGCCTTATGTTTTAGGGCTGTATGGCATGCATGGTCTTGTATCGCTACCACTTCTGCACGGGGAAAATAGTGCACCGGTCCCCAGCTAAATGGAAATAAAACAAACCCGTAAAAACAAGGTTTTTGACTATAAATCCCTTATATATGAGACATAACTAACAGTAGTGATTATTTTTAAACATTTACAGACTGACACTGAGTGATGTCCCTTGTCTTTAATAAATGGGGGTGGGATGTGAGGGGGTGTCGGCACGACGGTTGTCGTCAACACGACGGTCGGCGTCAACTCAAACTCACGTGGAACTAGAATTAAAAAAAAATAACAAACAGTGAATTTTGAATTACATACCTCATATAAGGATAAACTAAAAATGCATTAATTTAATTATGGTACGTTCGATCGATCTGAAATTTTGATACGATGCATTGTTAGGTTCGACGGGTCCGTGTGCCAAATTTCAGTTTGATCGGATCATGGGAAGTGGGTCATTTTTGACTTCTGTTTTTCCGCCCGCCGAGCCCAAGACAGACAGAGAGAGAGAGAGAGAGAGAGTGAGAGACGCCGGTGAAGTTAATATAAGGGATTTAATTAAACAAACCCGTAAAAACAAAGTTTTTGACTATAAATCCCTTATATATGAGACATAACTAACAGTATTGATTATTTTCAAACATTTACAGACTGAATATGTCTTAACTCAACTTTGCATCATAACCCTAGTGGGGGGGGAGGGACGGGTGGGGGGGGGGAGAGGGGTAAAAGTCTGGTCACCGATTCGCTTGACCGAGCTCAGAGTGACACGTAAAATGTAAACAAAGGCGCCCGTCGCTTCGTTGGGTCGCCTCAATGCGTCAGCTCAAAATTTCACGTAGCAAACAAAAACAATAACAAACCGTGAATTAAAATTACATACCTCATATAAGGATAAACTAAAAATGCATTAATTTAATTACGGTACGTTTGATCGATCTGAAATTTTGATACAATGCATTGTTAGGTCAGAAGAGTCCGTGTGCCAAATTTCAGTTCGATCGGATCATGGGAAGTGGGTCATTTTTGACTTCTGTTTTTCCGCCCACCGAGCCCAAGACAGAGAGAGAGAGAGAGAGAGAGAGAGAGAGACGGCCGCGAAGTTAATATAAGGGATTTAAAAATCCTGCCGGTCCACTATACCAAAATGTTTGAGAAGCACTAGACGTTCACTCGGGTTGTTTTGATTTCTTCCTTGTAGTTTGTGTCCGTTTGTTCCCCCTTTTCTTTGCACTATCCGTGAGCAAGTCTGCGGCGTATGCTACACCGCGGGGCGTATCCAGTAATTTTTATTTTTTGTAACTTGCATACTTTTCCTTCGTATTATTTTTATTTATTTAGACGCGCATATGTAAAAAAAGCAAGGTAATCTTCCTTTTTTCTGGCATGGTAGAACGAATAGCTGTGTTACGTCACAAAATTTGAGAGCCACGGAATTACCGCAACTTAACAAATATCGCGAAATAATGAATCGTGACTTAACGGTATCTATACATGCGTTTTAAAATGTGATTAATCGAAATTAATAGTACATTTTAAAAAAAAATCAGTACCTGCCCAAATGTATTTAAAAGTATTTAGTTACAGAACTTAAAATGAAAAAAACCTTTTCAACCTTTAGCAATAAATGCTATCTACATATGAAATAATATTATTTAGCACGATAAAAAAATGATACTAATCTTCAAATAGATTTCATTTTCTTTAAATAAAATTGTGTAGCGTTGAAATGATCTGATTGTGCCACTATTTACCACTACCCTTTATGAAATAATACAAAAAAGAACGACCCGTGGCGTAGCATACGCCGCAGCTTTGCTCATCATAGTTAGTGCAAAGAACGGGTGAGGGGGGGGATTAGAGTACGGACACCAAACAGCAGCACGAATTAATGAAGAAATAGCGAATAAACGTGGAGACATGCGCACTGATGTTGTTGTTACCACCCCCTCCTTTATTACTACCATCCATTAAACATAAACTGTGAATGGCCGACACTAGTGAGGGTTAATCATGTTTAGAGTTGTTTAATGTGAGTTGTTGTTACCACCCCCTCCTTTATTACTACCATCCATTAAACATAAACTGTGAATGGCCGACACTAGTGAGGGTTAATGATGTTTAGAGTTGTTTATTGTGTGTTGTTGTTACCACCCCCTCCTTTATTACTACCATCCATTAAACATAAACTGTGAATGGCCGACACTAGTGAGGGTTAATCATGTTTAGAGTTGTTTATTGTGTGTTGTTTTGTTTTGTTTGGCAAAGCGATTATCGATTATGTAACTCCGATTTTAAACGATTATCGTTTTATAGCTGACTTCATGGAAATTAGGGTGTACCGAATTTCGCCTGTGACTCCGGCAAATCCGGAATCGGCCATATTTACTAATACGGCTCTGCCATAAATATGCTTCATATATCCGGCCAAATCCGGCTTACTGGCATGCGATAAATTATATATTAATTATATCTCCATCGTGGCAAATCTGGAATCCGGAATTTTTCAAATCCGGCTTCGGCTCCGGCCCGATTGCACTTCATAAATCCAGCGGAATCAAATATTCGATTATCGGTTTTGGAAATTTAAACTGATTGACGATTTAAAATCCGATTATCGTTTAACAACCTTAGTCATGTTGGAAAAAGGGGGGCGACAAAGGGCAGACAAGTTTTTTTGTTTTTTTTTAAGTTAAAAAAAACAAAAAAACAAATTGCTCCTGCTGGGTTCCAGGAATTTCCGCGTGCAAGGCGGACGTGATGAACACTATACTATATAACGAATCATATGTTATTCTGTGAAGGAAAAACGAGACTGAACAGCGAGTGAATGCAAGAAGCTATGTTGCCACCCATCTCGTCCATTATTGCTCTAAATTTTCATCCCACCACGCTTGCCATCTGTGATTTTTCAACACCAGTGAGGGTCAATTGTCATGCTCGTTTGCACTTGGTCGTTTAGGAGAAATATTTATATATAGATTGTAGTTATATTTATAAAACATGAATAATCCAAATAAACAATGAACATTTTCTTATTACTCAGATTGCAACTAAAAAAGCCCAGCTAAGTAATTTATGTAAAAAGTTAAGAACTCGCAATTTTTATTGTTTTAATGCAGCTACGGACAATACTGATGTGACAAATGAAACATCTACTGACAATACTGATGTAACAAATTAAACATCTACGGACAATATTGACGTAACAAATTAAACATCTACGGACAATACTGATGTGACAAATGAAACATCTACTGACAATATTGATGTAACAAATTAAACATCTACGGACAGTATTGACATAACAAATTAAATACTTTTATCGAGACAGAGGTGCATTATTGTGCAGCACCGGAAATCACCAATTTCAACTGTGCAAATAAGCCACAAGTTTGGTGTCACCCAGTGCGGCAGTTCATCGCGTAACCACTCCTGATTTACCTCATAGACCTAATCCCAGTCTGTCAATGCCATATAAAGGGAAATACATAATTTAACATTTTTGTGTAACCACTTTTTATGGTGTCACCCGATGCTGTCCGCAAAACTTAATGACGATTTACTGACTATGACAAGATGTTTTTTCAGAAGGACATTAGAAAAGATTTTATTAAACTAATTTTAACAACATAACTAAAAATCATTAGATTCTTGTCTAAAAATTTTACAATATATTTACACCACAAGTTAATGTAGATTTCTTAAATTTTTAACATAATCAACAGACATTTTATATAAAGATTAGTTATTTTAAACTAGATAACATTTGTAAATATTAAAACGTCTTGTGTTAATTGTGTTTCTACAAATAAATAGTAAGTTTACAAATAATTATGTAATACAATCTTTATAGTAATAGTAAGTTGTATACATAAATATGAGCAAAATGACGCTATTTAAAATTTTAAAAAATCAGTTTAAATTTTATTATGAAAACTAGGGGACAGCCCTAGAAATGCTCATGTAGATTTCTGTTACTTTTACCCCTTTAAAGAAACTTTTTTAGGTCGCCTACGGCGCCGTCCTTTTTCAAAAGCCCAACTAACTTGTCCTTGTTTGATCAATACGAAATATTAAACTTTCTGAAATGCACACAGAGTATTTTATAATAGGGGTTGCAACATATCTTCTTGCATTCACTCGCTGTTCAGTCTCGTTTTTCCTTCACAGAATAACATATGATTCGTTATATAGTATAGTGTTCATCACGTCCGCCTTGCACGCGGAAATTCCTGGGAACCCAGCAGGAGCAATTTTTTTGTTTTTTAACTTAAAAAAAAACTTGTCTGCCCTTTGTCGCCCCCCTTTTTCCAACATGACTAAGGTTGTTAAACGATAATCGGATTTTAAAGCGTCAATCAGTTTTAAATTTCCAAAACCGATAATCGAATATTTGATTCCGCTGGATTTATGAAGTGCAATCGGGCCGGAGCCGAAGCCGGATTTGAAAAATTCCGGATTCCAGATTTGCCACGATGGAGATATAATTAATATATAATTTATCGCAAGCCAGTAAGCCGGATTTGGCCGGATATATGAAGCATATTTATGACAGAGCCGTATTAGTAAATATGGCCGATTCCGGATTTGCCGGAGCCACATGCGAAATTCGGTACACCCTAATTTCCATGAAGTCAGCTATAAAACGGTAATCGTTTAAAATCGGAGTTACATAATCGATAATCGCTTTGCCAAAAAAAACAAAACAACATCACAATAAACAACTCTAAACATGATTAACCCTCACTAGTGTCGGCCATTCACAGTTTATGTTTAATGGATGGTAGTAATAAAGGAGGGGGTGGTAACAACAACATCAGTGCGCATGTCTCCACGTTTATTCGCTATTTCTTCATTACTTCGTGCTGCTGTTTGGTGTCCGTACTCTAATCCCCCACCCACCCGTTCTTTGCACTAACTATGATGAGCAAAGCTGCGGCGTATGCTACGCCACGGGTCGTTCTTGTTTGTATTATTACATAAAGGGTAGTGGTAAATATTGAAAAATAAATGTGTAAAAAGGATGACGGTAGATAGTAACAGTAAGGTAGCCACACACAAAATAAATGTCTCTAATGTTCTTTTGGCATTATAAGACAGATTTAAATTCCTAAACTATTCTACACTTGCAATAACTTAATTTTTTTAAAATCATCAATATAAAAAGCGTGCAAACAATCTGAGCAATATTATTATTTCTACTTTCGCTTTTAAGACTACGCAAAAGAGAGAAAAATATTTAAATATTTTATATGCATCATTTCAATTCGTACAAATAATCTCGCAACACTTTCTAAATGTATGTGCCCTATTTATCTTCCCTCACCAGAAGACAAGGTTATTTTTAAATCCTGTATATTAATTCGTGGTGTCTGGTTGATTGTTTGCTTGTCGCCAAAACATTGGATCGATTTTTAACCAACTTCCTCGTCAACTAGTGAGTTGAAATTTTGCAAGCAGTTTCATGCCGATGATAAAACGATGTATTACAATATCAGATCGATCGCAATGACTGTAATTAAATTAACACCATTAGTTAAATCATTAAACCTTGAAACACTAGAGGATAGAAGAACCAAGAGCAAAGTAGTAATCATACATAAAGCAATTAATTCTAATTTAGAAATACAACACAAAGATAACTTAATACAACCCTCAGATAGACATAAGGATAAAAACACCTTTCTTATTCCGTATGCAAGAACAAACACATACAAGTTTTCCTTCTTCCCGTCCGGAATTCGGGCGTGGAATGGGTTGCCTGAAGAATCCAGGAAAACCAACACTTTATCAACATTTAAATCTCTAATAAAAATGCAGGACTAAACACAAACCATAGATAAGCGTAGGACGCAATAATCTTCTGTATAGAAGGAGCGTCTGTAAACAGATAAGATAAGATAAGATAAGATAAATTTTTGAATTTTTAGATTATTTTATTTATCTCTTTGTAACATATTAAATTTTTGGGATAGAGTGTCGCGTTTGCGCATTATATTGAACGACCTTTCCTGTCGCGCAATAAGGTGCGTATTTTATTGACAACACTTTTTATAAACATATTCGTGATCGGTGCGCATTATATTACACATGTTTTACGACACAAATGCAATTTTGTATTTTTGGATGGTCTTGCGCTGCTTATTATAATGAACATTCTTTTAGTTATGTCTCGTACATAAAGGATTTATAGTAAAAAACTTGGTTTTTTATGGGTTTTTTTTATTACTGATTTATATTTACCTATAATTTTCAGTAGACAGCTAAAGGACTGAGCTGATACTCAACAAACTAAATAAGAAAATGTAAAATTGTCAACTGAGTGTGTTTACAAATGAGTTGTCACTGTGTACGTGGCATTTGGTTCACTCGTCACCACATGACTTTTGTTTACTAAAATCTTTACGTCACATGGGCTGGGAGCATTTAGACATTGGATAATAATAATTGACCCTAGTGGAACTGGTGCTGGAGAGCTCAATGGGTCATCATCTATTGTCAGACTGGTTGTCACGTTATCAAAATCTGGTCTAAAAAAATATTTATATTGTAAATTAGTTTATTTATATAAGTTTGGTATTTCTGATTTGAAGAATGAGATGACAAACAATTTACTTTCTAGCCTTAGTTAAGGAAAATAGCTCTAAAACTGTCTGATCTAAGAACATAAAAATTTTTTTTCCAATTCTTTTATTTATTGTTTTAATTTTTTAAGTAAATATTAAATATAACAATTTTTAGTGCATTAAAAGATGAAATACTGTTAAAATGGAAACCAATTCTTTCAAATGAATAATGAAATAGATGATATTGATAAAACACAGACCTCCACTGAGTCTGCCAGTGTGGTAGGTCATGCTATCAACACCATATGACTTACAACACAGACCTCCTCTGAGTCTGCCAGTGTGGTAGGTCATGCTATCAACACCATATGACTTACAACACAGACTTCCACTGAGTCTGTCAGTGAGGTAGGTCATGCTATCAACACCTAATGACTTACAACACAGACCTCCACTGAGTCTGCCAGTGTGGTAGGTCATGCTATCAACACCATATGACTTACAACACAGACCTCCACTGAGTCTGCCAGTGTGGTAGGTCATGCTATCAACATCATATGACCTACAACAAAGACCTCTTCCGAGTCTGACTGTGAGGTAGGTCATGTAGTAACACACAATGACTTACAACAATGACCTCCTCCGAGTCTGACAGTGAGGTAGGTCATTATGTCAACACCCAATGACTTATAACAAAGACCTCCTCCGAGTCTGCCAGTGTGGTAGGTCATGCTATCAACACCATATGACTTACAACACAGACCTCCTCTGAGTCTGCCAGTGAGGTAGGTCATGCTATCAACACCATATGACTTACAACACAGACCTCCTCTGAGTCTGCCAGTGTGGTAGGTCATGCTATCAACACCATATGACTTACAATACAGACCTCTTCTGAGTCTTCCAGTGAGGTAGGTCATGCTATCAACACCATATGACTTACAACACAGACCTCCACTGAGTCTGCCAGTGGGGTAGGTCATGCTGTCAATTCCTCATGACTTACACCAATGACCTCCTACGAGTCTACTGGTGCCAAATAACGGGAACATACTCAAGTTTAAACTTTGATTTCACTCTTACTTTAGATTACACCTGTTACTGTCCGCACCCAAGCAGCCCACGGGGGACGCCTCTGGTTTACACATGTAAATGACAAACTATTAAAGTTGCAAAATGTGTGTATGAATTAAGAAAATATGAGCACAAGAATGCAAAATTATTGTTTCCAATGTTGACAGAAACTTTATATGAAAGTGTATAATAAGTTACAAAATTTCACTACAACATAAAAGTTAACAAAGAATCCAAACGTATTGTATCGATAAACCCATGTTTGGAATGATAGTGAATCAATATATTAATTGATATGACGAAGCCCAAATGCTCTTTATTGTACACACTCACATAAACTCTTACACACAAACATGCACACACAACACACACATACATAATTTATATGTCAAATAATTATTTATTTCATTTGTGCAATGTTTTAACTTGTATTTATGATGAACAATGTTTACTTTGTTTTTGTGTGTCATTTATTTTAAGAAATTTTAGAATATAATTACCAAGTTAGCAGCCTTCTATATTACAAATTTTGTTTCGTTATATATGCTATTCAAATATAGCAATATAATGCAAAAAAATATCAATCAAATGGCTGAAAAAATATCACAACTTTCAAAGTACATGAACATCACTTTTTATTAAAGAACATTGTATTAACATATTATATATGCATTAAAACCAGATTTCCCGCAAACTCGCACCCTAAGGAACCATTACTGACGTATTATATAAAAATATATTTGATAAAACAGAATGGGCAAATTAATTATTCGATCTACCTTTTTACCAAAAGAAAAATTATAAACTTATAATTTACAATTCAATGAGACTAATTAGTATTTTTGTGTTGCTAAATGTTTCTTTGAATGTATCATAATAATATATGTACATATAAAATTCGAAGAACAAATTGTATCATTAAATCGTATTAATATCAAATTATGAAAACTATGAAATGCATACATTTACTGTTAAAACATATGATTTTGTAACAATTTTAGCGACGCCGAACTTTCATCCGAATTCTTTCGACAGAAAGCCAATCTATTTTATCAAAGTGGCATGCCACTTGACTTCGTTCCCTACAATAAGGGATACAATATAAAAGAATAGTTAAACCTTATTTTAATTTTGAAAACTCATATCAATGTTTATTGCTAAAGTAATTTAAGGTATAGAATAGTATAATGAGATTTACCTTTTTTTGCACATATGCTTACACGCTAAATATTACTTTTATAACTATTTTTTAAAAAATACTATGAGATAAAACCTTACAAAAATGCACGTTATAAAACACACAACTCACACGAAAACTTAAAGGTGGCAATAAAAACATTTATGATAGCAGTCATGAGAACATTTAGGGTACTAGAGAAGACTCTCTATGATTTAAATAATACCTATATTAATTAAGATGAAATCAGGAAGATTTTAAGACATACAGTCAAATTAAAGTCCTTGTACATTATAGCCGGAAAAGGGAATTGCATTTGATTTAGAAAATTTGTATAAATTTTCACTATAACATTGAAACTGATATTTTAGAATTGTGAAATAGAGTTGTGGTACTCAAACTAATTTTAAAAATATACTATCTAAATTTTAATACATAATTATTTGTAAACTTAATATTTATTTGTAGAAAAGCAAATTCGTTTAATAGACGTTTCAATATTTATAAAGGTGTTAGTATTTATAATTTTATTTGCATGACATTTCTGTTGATTCTGTTAAATCGGGAATAAAATCAACATCGTCTTGTGAAGTAAAATCAACATCGTCTTGTGATGTAAAATCAACATCTTGTGTAAAACAATTCTTGTGCTGTAAAATCAACATCGTCTTGTGCTGTAAAATCAACATGGTCTTGTGCTGTAAAATCAACATTGTCTTGTGCTGTAAAATCAACATCGTCTTGTGCTGTTAAATCAACATCGTCTATGTACTAAATCAGAAAGTTAATTGGGCTTGTCTTTTGATCATCTTACTAACACCAAACATCTTCATGATGACTTTGTGAAGTTATGTACTGTCAGTCTTTAAGAGTGTCTTATGTCACATCAGAAATAATTTATCCACACTAAGATAAAGATTCTAGGGAAGTTAAGTCACTTTAAAATATAAAGCACGTCAATAAATCACTTTGAGAAATTAAGTTAATAAATGACGTCGATAAATCACATCAGTAAATCATAATAAATAAATTGATGTATTTCTTAATATCAAAATAACCTTTATATATTTAAGATTTCGTTTGAGAAATTCATTAGAGAAAATAATCACAAACAGTTCTGGTATTGTAAACCTGACAAGAAATATCGTAGATCATAGATTAAAATAACAGCTGGTAGAAACTGCAAAAGGGAGTTACCTCTCTTATATTATCATGATTTTAAGAGACACTTGTTTACTTCATATTAACACCCGTCGGTTCCATTGAATTCGCAAGAATAATCCATTCCTGTCATGCTTAAAAGTATGCTAAATGCAATAATTTTGTTTCTTATACTAAAGTATTTCAACCCAAAAGACGACTAGTACTGAGCTACCCATCTCAACAGACAGCTGGTACTAAAGTATTTCAACCCAAAAGACGACTAGTACTGAGCTACCCATCTCAACAGACAGCTGGTACTAAAGTATTTCAACCAAAAAGACGACTAGTACTGAGCTACCCATCTCAACAGACAGCTGTACTAAAGTATTTCAACCCAAAACGACTAGTACTGAGCTACCCATCTCAACAGACAGCTGTACTAAAGTATTTCAATGCTTACATGTATCATACAGAACACAAACAAATTAGTAAGTCCAAACATGTTTTTAAAAAAACTAGCCTAATTGCAAGAGAAGTTCTGAAATTGTAACCTTTTAGGTTTTGTAGAAAATATAAAATACAATGGAGTGAATGAAATTTCCTTAAAACTTTACAGACAATATCAAAATAGGTCAAAACCTTGGACTCTAAATACAGTTTATTGTCTATGTTATTGTGTTTACGTCAGTGTTTTTTACTTATATTTTCTATTAATATACAATACAGAATGGTACTGCGATAAAGCATTAAAATTTAAATCTATACTAATAAAAGGCAAAGCCCTCACTGACTCACTGACTCATCACTAATTCTCCAACTTCCCGTGTAGGTAGAAGCATGAAACTTTGGGAAGTTGTTGAGTTGCCTCTCGCAACGAAAATTGGAGTAAAAGAATTTTAAAAATAACACTCATGGGGGCCGGTGGCCCAAAAACGTTTTTTCCCCTTATATGGCCTATATAGAATATGAATATCACCAATTCTCCTATTTCCAGAGTAGACAGAAGCATGAAACTTTGCGAAGTTGTTGAGTACTATCCCTCGATGGTAACAGGTGAAAAAATATTTAACTTATCACTTTCTGGGGGCCGGGTGCCCAAATGAAGTTTTTTCCTTACATGAGCTATATAAAAACTAAAAATCACCAATTCTCCTATTTCCCGTGTAGGTAGAAGCATGAAACTTTGGGAACTTGCTGAGTACACTCTCTCGACGATAACTGGCGAATAAGAATTTTAAAATTCACACTATTTGGGGCCGGGGGCCCAAGAATGCTTTTTTCCTAATATGGGCAATATAAAATATAAAAATAACTAATTCTCCTATTTCCCGAGTAGGCAGAAGCATGAAACTTAGGAAGTTGTTGAGTACAAACCAGCGATGGTAACAGGTGAAAAAATATTTAACTTATCACTTTCTGGGGGCCGGGGGCCCAAATGAAGTTTTGTCCTTCAATGAGCTATACAAATAAAAAAAATTTATCATATTTCCCGTGTAGGTATAAGCATGAAACACTGGGTAGTTGATAAGTATACTTCCGCTATGGTAACAAGCGAAAAAAATATTGAAGTTATCTCTTACTGGAGGCCGGGGGGCCAAATGTAGGTTTGTTTTAATATTAAAAACTGACTCATCACTAATTCTCCGATTTCCCGTGTAGGTAGAAGCATGAAACTTTGGGGAGTTGTTAAGTAGCTTCTTGCGACTAAAATTGGTGTAAATGAATTTTAAAATTCACTCTCATTGGGGCCGGGGGCCAAAGACCGTTTTTTCTCTCCTTATACTGAAAATCGCCTTATTCTCCACTTTCCCTTATAGGTAGAAACATGAAACTTTGGGAATTTGTTAAGTCCACTCTCTCGATGGTAGCATGCAAAAAAAATATTTAAATTATCACTCACTGGGGGCCAGGGGCCAAAATGTACTTTTTCTTATATAAAACCTGACTCAAATCTAATTCTCTGATTTCCCGTGTAGCTAAAAGCATGAAACTTTTGGAAATTATTGAGTACACACCCGCGATGGTAACATGCCAACAAATATTTAAATTTTCACTCACTGGGGGCCGGGGGCCCAATTTTTGTTCTTATGTAAAACGTTAATCATCACAGATTCTCAATTTTCCCGTGTAGTTAGAAGCATGAAATTTTGGGAAGTTGTTGAGGACACTCCCGGAATGGTAACAGGCGAATTTTTTTTTAATTATCTCTCATTGGGGGCCCGGGACACAAAAGTAATATTTTTAACTTACATGGGCTAAATTACAACAACAACAAAAAACGTTGGATACTGTGTAAATGTATTTTTACAAAACTGGGAAGATAAAAACTTGATGGTCTATATTAAAATTCGTTAAAACTATATTTTTTCAATATTTTGTAGCCGAGGGCCCCTAATCTCTTTTTTGTAAACGTTTAAGACATTTTAACCATTCGATTTCACTCAATTTTAAAAAAAAATGTTTACTAACAAATATATTCATCATAATCCAAATTGAAATAAGCTGTTGTTTTGAACTATACATATTACCCCGATAGAGCCCCCGGCCCTTATTTTAGTTTTTTTTAAAAGACGTATTAATTGTAAATGTATTTTATTCATCCCACGGCCATTAAACTTTAGGAAGTTTTTGGGTGCGCTTCATCGAAGGTTTCTGGCATTAAAAGTAAAAGTTTTAAAAACACCACTTATTCCGGGCTAAGTGGGCCCGTATGCCATATTTTAACATAAGTTATGAACTTCTAACGTCTGTTCCTTTGGGGCCGGGACCCAAAATATTTTTTTTCCGTAAACATTTAAAGCTTTGTTATCTAAAAATAATTTAAATAAATATAGTCACATTTCTCTATCATGACCTAGATTGAAATCCTCAGACCTTATGAGACATGTGCATCCTGCATCCATTTTGCACAGGGGCCCGTAATGTCATTTTAATACAAATTTTATTTTACATGACCTTGGCAAATATTGACAAACAAGTATATCAAACATGATTAAGACTGAAATCTATTGGTGTTTTGAATTGGTGTAAAACGGGTTTTCAACGCTTACTAAAATTCTAACTTCCGCAGCAGAGCGCGGGGATTTAGCTAGTAAAATATAAAATACACAAACAAATTGTGTAATCAAAACAGCAAATTTGAGTTTTATTTTTAAAGTAAGGGTTTTAGGGCGCGTACGGCGCCCAGTTGAATTTTTTTGGTTAAAAAACCCAAGTAACGTATCATTGTTTGATAAACAATAATAATACTAATAAATTGATAATTTATATAGCGCTGTATCCCAGTAAGGAACTGGGCTCACAGCGCTTTACATAAAAGAAATAACATACCTATAAGTATTAAATTAACTTTCATATCATAACAAACACAAAAATTACAGTACATTATACATAAGCTACGTTAATCATAAATAATATAATAGTCCAAGTCCCTGGCTGGCTGGATGTGGAACGCTGAGGAACGATGTACAACAGTCTATAGCAGTTGAAAAATCATGTGATGATTATATGATGATTACATTTTTATATGACGTCATTGTTTGATCTTATATTTAATACAAGGCGCGCAAATGGTGTGCAAAATATTTATCAATTAAAGACGCGCAGTAAAAAAATATTATATGACGTAATTGTTTTAGCTCATATCTTAATTTTGGAAAAGGGAACGATGTTAAAATAGGATTTGAGGATTTATAATTATAAAATACTTTGTGTACATTTCAGGAATTTTAATATATCGTATTTATCAAACAAGGAAAAGTGACTTGGGATTTTGACAAAAAAAGTGGGCGCCGTAGGCGCCCTAAAGCCGGCGTGGGCGCCACAGGCGCCCTAAAATCCCTAGTAAATAATATAATAGTCCAAGTCACTGGCTGGCTGGATGTGGAACGCTCAGGAACGATGTACAACAGTCTATAGCAGTTGAAAAATCATGTAATGATTAGCATAATATTTCGTATTTATCAAACAAGGATAATTTACTTGGGGTTTTGACAAAAAAGTGGACGCCGTAGGCGCCCTAAAGCCGGTGTGGGCGCCTTAGGCGCCCTACAACCCCTAATTTACAAGAAATGTTGTTTCATTAATTTTGAAAAGATACCGAATATATAAATACGAAATATTAAACTTCCTGAAATGTACACAAAGTATTTTATAAAAATAAATTCTCAAATCCTCCTTTTGCATCGCTCTCTTTTCCAAAATTAAAATATACGCTAAAACTATGACGTCATATAATATATATTTTTAAATCTTTTAGATTTTTTATAAATTTGCACACCTCCTGATGCGCGCCTTGTATATATATTATACTTAAATATAAGCTAAAAATGAAGTCATAGCGCTACGGATCCAACCTATGTCTCTGGCTATTATATTGCTTATAAACTAACTCGACATTAACCAGTGATACGCTTAGGACATACAATCATATATATATTTACGCTCAATTATCGCTGACTGCCTCACGCCTAACTCTAAGGGCCATCATTCTGCTTTCTTTTATTTTGTGTTGTAAGCAGTGCTGACTGACTCAAATAGTTAGTTTTTGGTGCAGTAATTTGGTGCGCTGCTTTCTAAAATTAGTTAAAAAATCGTGTGGTGATTAGCACTGTAAAAATAATTATAAAATACTTTGGGTTTTTTTTTACTTTTCAGGAATATTGTGTATTTATCAAAAAAAGAATAACTTACTTGGGCCTTTGACCAAAAAAAAGTGGCGCCCTACAACCCCTATTATAAAATACTTTGTGTACATTTAAGGAATTTTAATATAACATATCTATCATACAAGGACAATTTTGTTGGGCTTTTGAAAAAGTGGGCGCGGTAGGCACCCTAAATAAAAGTTGGCGCCACGGCGCCGCAGCACAACCTAGTTCTTCCATATTTAGAGTGTGTCTATAATTGTAATATTAAATCGGAGAGGTTAAATGATTAAAATAAATTTGTGAATAATTTAAAAGTAAAGAATATATTACTTTATTTAATATATATATATATATATTATTAAACAAAAATACATACAAATATTCTGTGCCTTAGAAACAAGCACTTTAAAGATAGAGGCATTTCCATTAAAGAAAGAAGCGCACAACAAACAGGCTGCACAACAAACAGGCTGCACAAAAAACAGGCTGCACAACAAACAGGCTGCACAACAAACAGGCTGCACAACAAACAGGCTGCACAAAAAACAGGCTGCACAATAACAGGCTGCACAATAACAGGCTGCACAACATACAGGCTGCACAACAAACAGGCTGCACAACAAACAGGCTGCACAATAACAGGCTTAAAAACAAACAGGCTGCACAACAAACAGACTACACAATAACAGGCTGCACAATAAACAGGCTGCACAACAAACAGGCTGCACACAAACAAGCTGCACAACAAACATGCTGCACAACAAACAGGCTGCACAACAAACAGGCTGCTCTACAAACAGGCTGCCCAATAACAGGCTGCACAATAACAGGCTGCACAACAAACAGGCTGCACAACAAACAGGCTGCACAACAAACAGGCTGCGCAATAACAGGCTGCACAATAACAGGCTGCACAACAAACATGCTGCACAACAAACATGCTGCACAACAAACATGCTGCACAACAAACAGGCTGCACAATAAACAGGCTGCACAACAAACAGGCTGCACAACAAACAGGCTGCACAATAACAGGCTGCACAACAAACAGGCTGCACAACAAACACGCTGCACAACAAACAGGCTGCACAACAAACAGGATGCACAACAAACAGGCTGCACAACAAACAGGCTGCACAACAAACAGGCTGCAAAACAAACAGGCTGCACAATAACAGGCTGCACAACAAAACAGGCTGCACAACAAACAGACTGCACAAAAACAGGCTGCACAATAACAGGCTACACAATAACAGGCTGCACAATAACAGGCTGCACAACAAACAGGCTGCACAACAAACAGGCTGCACAACAAACAGGCTGCACAACAAACAGACTGCACAACAAACAGGCTGCACAACAAACAGGCTGCACAATAACAGGCTGCACAACAAACATGCTGCACAATAACAGGCTGCACAATAACAGGCTGCACAATAACAGGCTGCACAACAAACAGGCTGCACAATAACAGGCTGCACAATAACAGGCTGCACAACAAACAGGCTGCACAACAAACAGGCTGCACAATAACAGGCTGCACAACAAACAGGCTGCACAATAACAGGCTGCACAATAACAGGCTGCACAACAAACAGGCTGCACAACAAACAGGCTGCACAATAACAGGCTGCACAATAACAGGCTGCACAATAACAGGCTGCACAACAAACAGGCTGCACAACAAACAGGCTGCACAATAACAGGCTGCACAATAACAGGCTGCACAACAAACAGGCTGCACAACAAACAGGCTGCACAACAAACAGGCTGCACAATAACAGGCTGCACAATAACAGGCTGCACAACAAACAGGCTGCACAATAACAGGCTGCACAATAACAGGCTGCACAACAAACAGGCTGCACAAAAACAGGCTGCACAATAACAGGCTGCACAACAAACAGGCTGCACAACAAACAGGCTGCACAACAAACAGGCTGCACAACAAACAGGCTGCACAACAAACAGGCTGCACAACAAACAGGCTGCACAACAAACAGGCTGCACAACAAACATGCTGCACAACAAACAGGCTGCACAACAAACAGGCTGCACTACAAACAGGCTGCACAATAACAGGCTGCACAATAACAGGCTGCACAACAAACAGGCTGCACAACAAACAGCTGCACAAAAACAGGCTGCACAATAACAGGCTGCACAATAACAGGCTGCACAATAACAGGCTGCACAACAAACAGGCTGCACAACAAACAGGCTGCACAATAACAGGCTGCACAACAAACAGGCTGCACAACAAACAGGCTGCACAACAAACAGGCTGCACAACAAACAGGCTGCACAACAAACAGGCTGCACAATAACAGGCTGCACAACAAACAGGCTGCACAACAAACAGGCTGCACAATAACAGGCTGCACAATAACAGGCTGCACAATAACAGGCTGCACAATAACAGGCTGCACAACAAACAGGCTGCACAATAACAGGCTGCATAACAAACAGGCTGCACTGTCCACTCATTACCTCTCAGCAAACATAAAGGGGCAAAACGACGGTGATACTAAATATATACAAATGAAACACTTGAATAATTATTTTGTACATAAATGTTAAGTTAAAACTTTTGAAAATAATTTTTAAGAGATTGGTCGTTAAAAATAAGATGGCAATTGTTAAGTCCTTTCACAACAAATGTAAATTTGTTCATAGTTTATCTTTACTGTCATTTTTGTTAAATGTGAATCAAATTAATGAATTTTAAGATTATTTTTATTTATCTCTGTGTAACATGTTAATTTTGGTGCTAGAGTGTCGCGGTGCGTATTATATCGAACAACCTTTCCTGTCGCGCAATAAGGTGCGGATAATTGACAATAATTTAAAAAATATATTCTCGATCGGTGTGCATTATATTAAACATGTTTTACGAGACAAAACTACAATTTTGTATTTTTGGATTGTCTTTCGCTGCGTATTATAATGAAGATTCCATTAATTATGACTGCTACATGAAGGATATATAGCCAAAAACTTGTTTTTCACGGGTTTTTTTATTATTGTATTTATTCATTAGCGTTTCTGTTTATGATCGAGTGTATTGTAAATAGACAACATTTCTTGTATAATACCAAACTATATTTTAAAAGCATAAATAATCATTTGTTTGACAGAAGTCAATAGACATTGCAGCTCGTGTAATTGTTTACCTCATTATCTATGCTCTCCATCAAGGTCTAAAGATATTTGCGCACATTTGTGTATTAACTTCCCTTTTAAATTATAGACACACTATGCTCTCCGTGGCACAATCAGATCATTTCAACACCCGACAATTTTATGTAAGAATTAAACAACCCATAAAAACAAAGTTATTGAATATAAATCCCTTAAATATAAGACATAAATAAAACTATTGATTATGTTTAATATAATACGCACCGCGCAGCAAACATTTACATACTGAATATGACTGAACTCTCTTGTTGTAAAACACGAAAATGTGGTCATCGATGGCTCCATTGAACTCCATTGACCCGTGGAGGTGACATATAGCAGACGGATACATTGAGATACATATAGATAAACTAAAAATTCATTAATTCGGTACTTTCGATCGATTTGAAGTTTTGACACAATGCATTGTTAGATGTCACACGTTCCTGTGCATAATTTCAGCTTGAGAGGATCATGGGAAGTGGGTCATTTTTCCGTCGTTTTTCCGGCCTACCGACCGACCACGACAAAACGGTGAATGGATTTTAAAAATGAAATCTATTTGAGGATTACTATTTTTAGCAATGTATAGTTTTAGCGCATAATATGAATATTTCAAAAATAGATATATGTTATTGCTAATGCTTGCAAATTATTTTTTTATATATTGTAAGTTCAGTAACTAAATATTTATATTTACATTTGGGCTGATACTGATTAGAATAAAATGTTCGAATAATAGGGAAAAAATGTAATCGATTTATCGATTAATTTTTATAATGTATATTTTATAATGCATATATAGATCCCGTTAAGTCCAAATCATTATTTCGCGAAATCGGTTTAGTCGCAGTAATTCCATGGCTCGCAAATTTTGTGATGTAACACAGTAAATTCGTTATGCTATGTAAGAAATGAGGAAGAATAACCTTTGTGTTTACCAGTGCAACTCTAAATAAACAATGATAATACGAGGGAAAAGTATGTAACAAAAATATAAACTAAAAACTATTAAATACAATAATATAAATATTTTCTTAAATTTTAATCGAATTTATCGATCAAATTAGTTGATGATTAATCAATTTATTAATCTTTATCTCCACACCCCTCATCATCAGCACTTTGTCCTTTGAGATATTTGTAGAACATAGGGCCAATGTCAAAGCTCGCCACTCTACACGGTTCCTTGCCAGTCGCTTCAATTCTTCCCAGCTCTTCACAGTCCTTCCAGCCTCGACCAACATGCTCCGTCTCGATGTACGCTTGGGTCTTCTCGTTGTCGTTTGCCCTGGGGTGTTCCAATCTAAGGCCTGCCTAGCCCTGCTGTTATCTTTCCTGAGGGTGTCTGCAGCCCTATTTTACATATATTATCAGGAATGTCTCAGTTGGCACGCAACGCTTCATTAGCCGGCACGCCACTAAAATATTACTTCTTTAATCAACAATGTTTTAAAAATGATTCTAATGAATATAAATAAGTGTTTTAGTCCTGTGCTTCTCAAACTCTTTCTTAAGGTGGACCAGCAGGAATAGTTTCATTGCCCCGGGGACCGGTGCACTATTTTCCGTGTGCGGAAGTGGTAACGACACAAGCCCATGCATGCCGTACAGCCCTAAAAAATATGGCATGAATTCGGGTAGTTATATGTTACATGTAATCCAACAATTTTGAAAATAATAGTCACTTGTCTTCAGCGATTTTTGTGATCGTGGTCGGTAAATTGTTTACCTTATCAAACTATGCTCTTGACTGCCAAGTGCTGGAACTATGAGTTCTTTTATACACATGTCGCTTGAGAACAAAGGGTGTTAAATGTTGGGCAACATTTTTATCAATTATAACAAAATACTAATCGTCAATGATTTTCTCTATAAATATATTAGTAACTAAGTCAATTTTAATTATGTTGATTTTATTTCTGCGTTCCAGTTACCAATCTTATGAAATATTATAAATAGAATATTAGCATCAAATAGAGACATGATTATCTTTTATTTGGATTGAGAGTTAACCGGTTGGTATGAAAATAATTGCATTTGAATGTCATTGTATCCCTAATTATAGGGATCGAAGTCAGTGGAATGCCACTTGCAGAAATATATGAAAACACCGCAAGAGTCGCCATGTAATAATATAGTTAAAGATGCATATACATAAACCTTAATCTATAAATTTTATAGTTTCTGTAGATATCAATAAATGCAAAATTTAAAACGTATTTCTATTTGAATTTTACTAGTGTAACCTTCAGTTTAAATTACTCTAACAATTTTTTTTAAAAGTACCTCAAGTATATAATAATGTCTAACGGTATTGTAAATAAAATTTCAAATGACGTTAAAAGAAATTTAAATTTGTATCTTCGAATTTAAATTTTCTTAAGAGCAACACAATATTAACATATAGTAGTATCGGTGCTCTTTGGTGCAGCGATCACGGGCAATTACACTGTAATGCGCATCAGATGTTACAAAAGCAATGTATTTTAAGATAAAGTGTTCTTTCTCTCTGACAGCACTATTTCTACACCAATATAGTTCAAAATGTTATTGTAGTACTTATGTATATTTGGATACAAATTATGTCATCCAACAATTTTGAATAGAATAATCTTAAGCCTTGATTGCTTATTGTTCATTTGCCATGGTCTTCATTTGGTATTACAATATGTTGATGATGGCAATCATCGTTCTTATTCCATCTATTAAAAGTTGATAGTATTTAATAAATGTGTATTCTGATTTTAGCGTAAGTTTTAATAAACGAGAACTTAAAACATAATGAACAATTTCAGGTGACTTTATTAAAAATCTAATATAGTAACTATTGCTAATACGTATGTAAGTTTTGATAAGTTACAAACTTTAACTAATGGGTCATACAAGCCTGCTTTTGTTTTTTTAAGTACATCAAGTCATGGCTCGACTGAAGAGAATGCTAATTGCAATGAAGAATGAATATCCATATTGTTCCAGTAATGTGTATTTTATAATGCTCATTATTGAAAACCCAGCTTCACATACGTAAGATGATGGAAATGGATGAAAATTCATTCGAGCAATTTCGGTTAATTACTGATATTCTACACTCACATGAATCCAAAAGACCACAAGAGAGAACATGGTTCCGACATTCATTTAAAAGTAATCAACCGCTGCTTATATCAAAGTTACAGACAAATCAACGTTCGATGCAATAAATAGATTGGGTATCTTTCGGTGGGTCATCTTCTGTTGGAACTAGCTGTTTTAAAATCAGACAAATATGGACTGTGAAGAGCAGACCTAGGTTCAAGAAGAGGATGACAGACGAGAAGATTCTGGTTTAACTCTACAAGAAGAAATCAAAAGTCCGATGCTTGAGTGAATAGATCGTTTTCATTCTTATCAGATGAAGGGCTGTCAAGGTTATCCACATTATATAATTAGTTGTCAGAGGAAGAGCTTTTTTGTTGGGGGGGGGGTTGGGGAATACCAGAGCTGAGAGGGCATCTTAAGGAGCCTGAAATTGATCTTGTAGAATCAAAAGACTCTTCCGTACTTAACGTTTTGACATTCACAGCTGAATTGGGACTTCATAGTGACACTCCAATATCAACCAGTGAGCCTATGATAATTTGCTACGATCTTTGTGTATGTGGCTTCTTGTGATAGATGTGTTTCAAAGCTAAAATTTATAAAGAATTATTTGCGATCTACAATGGGACACTAGGGCTTTCTTATCTTCAAATAATATTACTAGAGAGTGATTCAGAGAGAAAAAAAAGATATTGATGAAGTAATTAACAAGGTTGAAGCTTTAAAGGCCAGGAAAGCTAGGTTATATTTTCTCGAGACTTAATATGTCATATTAATTTGAATTATTTACTATTTTTTAGTAATGTCTGATGGCGCCGCAAATCCAGACAAATGTGTCTGTTTTGAGGTTGTATAGTAATTGTTGATAATGTAAAGTAAAGTAAAATTGGTAATTTGATTTAATTGCAATTTTGATGGATCGTAATTTAAATGTAAGTCTGTATCTGTCAAATTTAAAGATATGACTGTTATATAATACTAGTTCTTATAATGTAATGTTAAAAAAAAATTAAAAGTAAACATTTTCTCCATATAATTCGTAGTTTGTATCTTATAATAATCTATTTACATATCAACCTTGAATTCAATTGTTCATCTATTGCTTTTGTATATATTGGACCCTATGGTGATTAAAGCTAAACGGGCTAACGCCAGGGGCCCCCGATGATATAGGGGTTTCCAAATTTAGTATAATTTATAATAAAGGTGGATAAATGTTTGCATGAATCCCTAAAAATATCATAAATTAAATACATTTAAAAAATCGTATCTATTAATCTGAGCGCTATTCGGACCTGGTAGCCTCAGTATCTAAAAACTTGATTTGATTGGCTTAATAAGAGAAAATATTAATTGTGTTCAATAATCAGGATAACGTGGTCTTTAGGCAACGTGTTGATTTGTGGCGCAAGCGTTAGCGGGTTCGATTCCCGGCGGTGGTATAAGTTTTTTTTTCATTTGTCTTTTTTTTAATTTTCATTTTAAACTCAATTTTAGTTTCCAGGCAAACAGTTATTTCTTTGTGTTCGGTTTTTTTATGAATCCGATCCCGGAGTACAGACACATTATGAGCAAGGAATAAATGGACTATCTAGTTTTAAGTTACAGTCTTATATTAGCTGCTAGCAATCATTTTATTTAAAGGGACGCTAGCTGAATAGGGCCCCGTGCAGTCTTAATCCGCCCTTGATTGGACCTACAATTACAAAGGTTACTACAGATTATGTATGTTCCCGATATTTGGCACTGGCAGGTCTATGGGCTAAGTCAGTAGGGGGTGACACCATGAGCTACCGCTTGGGTGACACCAACCCTAGTGACGCGTCTTATCTGAGTATTGCATTTACTTTTTAATAATAAATAGTTTTTTTTTAATTTAGAGTGCGATTTCTTTTTTATATTATTTCATCTCTTTACACAAAAAGTAACTTAATATATTAGTATTAAATATTTTAGTGAGAAACCATGAGATCTTTACTTTCTGTTTGTAGCTCAATGGTGGATAAATTATTAAAAACAATAAAGTCTAATTTATTTATTGTTAAGTATATGCAAAAGTTTTATTTCACCAGCTCAGCTATATACCAAATACATATGTGTTTTATGTCGTTCCTCTCTCGCTACGCTCTCTCTCTCTCTCTCTCTACACTCTCTCTCTCTACACTATCTTTCTCACAGACCAGACGCAGTGTGTTACTGCCCACCGTTCGTGTCCCTCCTCTGCACGTGTCTTAACTTCCCGTGCTGTAAAACACTGGGATGTGGTCAGTCGCTCTGTGTGAACTCCAGTGACCTCGAGGGCTGGAGTGAATCTGCAGTGACCCGTGAAGGTCAACCATAAAGACTGCTGATGTCCCCTTTAGCAGACGGCTACATATTGTTAATTGGAAATGACATCTGATTAAACAACTGTAATAAAAAAAAATAGGTAAACAAATGCTTTTTAGAAATCACGTTTTTATAAGTGGACTAAAAATAAGAATATAATTTAAAACTTGTAAGTTCAAGTACTTCAATTTAATATGACTAAAACGTGGGGCGGGCGCTTATGAGGTTTAACATATGCGGTTCACTCATTCTCTCACTTATAGATCCCTCTTTTGCCTTCTAAATTATAAATCTTTAATTTTTTTAACCAAACATTTATTTTAAGAATCCTTAAAACTAATTACGAAGTTATCAGCATTCTATATTACAAATTTTGTTTCTTTATAGATATGCTATTCATATATGGCAAATTAAAACAATAATTATTTCAATTGCATGACTAACAAAATAACACAACTTTCAAAATACAAGAACATCACTTTTTATTAAGGCTGCGGAAATTAACGATTAAATTCTTGATCAATCGTTTAAAATTATAACGCATACATTTTTAACGATTAATAGACGCACTACTCATAAATGTACTGGAAGTTAAAATGTAAAATATTTCGGGCTATAAATATCAAGTAATTTCCGGATTATTACACAAAAAAGTTTGGTTTTAAACTATTGATTGACCTGAATTTTCAAAATGTTGATACATGTTACACTCTCCATTGACAGAAATCGTTTGCCTAACATGCAATGTTCCAAAAGTCTAAGCTTCGTTGGTCCGTGTGCAAATTTAAAAAAACAAAACAAACAAGTCCATTTTTGTGCAATATTTAGCCACATTTGCTGCACGCTGATTCGAAACTCCTGCGTGGCGTGGGTCTAATATCTGCGCAGCCGCACTGCTTATTTAGGAACATTGCTACCATGGTTCTAACACTTCACTTACATATCACCTGCATACCAAACATCCACTACAGTATCGGAAACTTCAGCTGAGACAATCTAAAGATATGTGAACGATTGTTTTGCTTGGCTTGTTATATTGTCAATAAGACCCGTTCATCACGTGAATCAAACTATGTCAATACACTTGTCTATTTGCGTTGTTGGTTAAAAGATGTCATATAAAGAAGAGATTTCAGTATAATTTCTATTTTCGACAAGTAATTTAATAAATTTTATCGAAAAATAAGTCGCATAAATTTCAATTTTTGGCTTTAATAGAAATTAAAGAATAGTCAATCGTTAGTTTTTCAAACGTTAAAGATTAAATTAAAATTTATAGTTAACAGCCCTACTTTTTTTTAAAGAACATTGCCTTAAAATTGGATTTCCCGCAAACTGCGCACCACCGAGATCCATTACTGACGTATTATAAACAAAAATACATCTGAGAAAACAGAATGGGCAAATTAATTACTCGATCTACCTTTTTACCAAAAGAAAAGTTTATAAACTTATAATTTACAATTCAACGAGACTAATTAGCATGTTTGTGTTGTTTAAATGTTTATTTAAATGTCACATAATAATATATGTACATATAAAATTCGAAGAACAAATGGTATTATTAAATCTTATTAATATCAAATCATGAAAACTACGAAATACATACACTTTCTTTAACATGTGCTCTTGTGTTACAATTACATTGTTGCATACGGAGATGTTCCGCCATCGGCGCCCACTTTTTTTAGGGTGCCTACGGCGCCCACCTTTTTTCAAAAGCCCAACTAACTTGTTCTTCTATGATAAATACGTAATATTAAACTTCCTTAAATGTGCACAAAGTACTTTGTAATAGAGTTTGTAGGGGAGTCACAAGCCCAAGTAATTTTCCTTTGTATGATAAATTTGAAATATTTCTGAAATGTACGCAAAGTATTTATATAATATTTGTTTTACCGTGCTAATCTCAGCACGATTTTTAAACTAATTTTAGAAAGCAGCGCACCAAATTACTGCACCAAAAAATAACTCTTTGAGTCAGTCAGCACTGTTAACAATACAAAGCTGACGTCAAAGGTTCGTGTGTTGTTTGGTTAATGTCAATCTGAAAACCAAAATAATTATGATTTTTAAGTATTTATTTTCATTTTAAAAAAAAACAGAGTGATTTCCCTTGGCGTTTAGGCCACATTCATACATAATTGAGCGTAAATATATATGTGACCAGGGGTTTTAGGGCGCCCTAAGGCGCCCATTTGTTTTTGCTAAAAATCCCAAGTAACTTTATCCGTGTTTGATAAAATACGAACTTTTTAACTTGCTGAAATGTACACAAATTAAACAATATAATTTGCAATGTCACGTAGTGTCTGTCCGTGACGCTACTAATTTTAGAAAGCAGCGCACCAAATTACTACACCAATGCCTCAAAAGTAGGGCTGCGGAAATTATCGATTAATTTCTCGATTAATCGTTTAAAATTGTATCGATTAAATATCGATTAAAATAATTTTAATCGTTAAAATTCGATTAAAATTTAAGAAAATATTTATATTATTTTGTATAAATTTATTTTAGTAATAAAAAATTAATTGTTAATAATTAAAAATAATTTATATATATTTTTTTACGTACAAACATCTGCTGCATAATATTAAATTTTTTAAAATTAATTTATGTGGACCGGCAGAAACAAAAAAAAATTGTGGAAAGACAGGAACGAAAGCAAGTTAAAAAAACGTGGTAAACATAGCTGACACTACCAGCGCAGGGAAACAGTGGGAAATAACTCAAACTTTTTTTTAAAAGTCAATTACCTGTTTTTGTTACTTTCCCTTGAAATGTTCAGTTTAATGACGTCCTAAATTTCTATTATTGGCTTTAATCGAAGCTATCGATGAATTAATTGATAATTTTTCAAAAGTTAACGATTAAATTTAAATTAATCGATAACAGCCCTACTCCAAAGGTGTGCAAATTAAAGATGCGCTGTAAAAAAATAATTATATGACGTCATTGTTTTAGCTCATAGTTTAATTTTGGAAAAAGGAACAATGTTAAAAGAGGATTTGATGATGGTTAATTATCAAATAAAATAACAATGGGAGTGCCGTAGGCACCCTACAACCCTATTATAAAATACTTTGTGTACATTTCAGAAAAAAAAGTGCATTTTTTCAAAATAAATAGATTTCAGAAGAAAACTTCCGTAATTTTTGACAGTTGATACGCTAGTTATTTTACAATTATGAATCCTCAAATCCTCTTTTTACATCGCTCTCTTTTCCAAAATTAAAATATAAGCTAAAACTATGACGTCATATACTTTTCTTAAAAAAAAATCTTTTAGAGTTTTTAGAATTTTGCACACCTCGTGATGCGCGCCTTGTATATATTTAAATATAAGCTAAAAAATGACGTCATAGCGCTACGGATCAATACTCCAACCTGTGACTTGGGCTATTATATTGTTTATTACTGCTAAATTAATTTAAGATTTAGAATACTGTAACTAGCTTTTACTTTGTTTTACATAAGACTAACTGCTAATTATTAATTTTATAACAATTTAAAAAAAACTATAAAATATAATAAAACCTTTCCAAAATGCACGTGATGAAACACTCCATTCTCACGAACACGTAAAGTTGTTTTTTAAATTAAAAATAAGTGGTTCAAAATTGTGTTGTTTAGAAATATGGAAATTACATGAAAAAGACATTTATAACAACATTAAATATTAGATTCAGCATAGCATTGTGAGTAATCTATGGGATGTTTTTAAATCATTTATATTAACTCGTGGTGTCTGCGGCGGCCCGCCCGCCCGCCCTTGTCGCCAAAACTTTTGATTGATTTTTAACCCACTTGCTCGTAAGCTAGCGAGCTGAAATTTAGCAGGCAGTTTTGTACCAATAATAAAAACAATGTCGCAATAAATCTAAAATTATGAAATTTGTTGTTATTTTCTTCATTTATAGAAGCTAATTAACAATGAGGAATTTGCCGCCCCCCCCCCTAAAAATTGCAGCCCGGAGCATTTGATTGGCTCATGTATAAAATTGTTAAAATACAGTAATTTTCACTTATTCAACGGGGGTAGCTGTCACAATGGGAAGAATAAATTTAGTTAAACAGCTCATCAGTGTCAAGTTCTCTTACTACTTCAACATATTGGTTACAGTTCATTAGCATATGTATCAGAATAATTTATATTCAATATGGAGTTTTTAAAGTCTTAGCAATGGAAACGTTAACATATTTTAAGATGGTTAATTTACTTTTTTTAAAATCAAATTCTTATTGTATAATTTAATTTGTTTTGATAAAAATTTCCATATTATTTTTTTCCCCTTCATTTTAGAAGCTGATTAACGACGAGAAATTTGCCGCTCCTAACAAAGTGCAGCCCGGGGCATTTTCCCTGTGGCCCCCTGTCGCTACGCCACTGATTAAAGTGCATAATAAATTACAAAAT